>CAXKVX010002506.1:0-97036 GCA_964058865.1 Eleocharis quinqueflora
ATGCCTAGTGGGGTTTTCTTGAAACGTTACCACCCATAAACGAAGTAATTCATTCTGAAACGATTCACGTAGTAGGATAAGATGCTTTGTGTTGTTTTCTTTAATGGTTACCACACATAAATGATGTACTCGGTCGTGAAGCACATAAATTGGCATTCTATGCTTCATTGTGGTGTTTTAGTGAATGGTTATACCATTAAATGAAGTACTCGAAGACGAAACACTTCTCGTAGTAGGCTATGAGGTTTTGTGGAGTTTTCTTGAACGTTACGAACCATAAATGAAATAATATGATCTGATACAATTATTCTAATAGGATTAGATGCTTTGTGGTGTTTTCTTTAATATTTACCATCCTTAAATGAAGTACGCTGATCAGAAACACTTCTCATAGAAGCATAAGAAGCTTTGTGAGGTTTTCTTGAATGGTTACTACACAAAAATGAAGTAATCGGATCTGAAACACTTCTCGTTGTTGGATAAGATGCTTTGTGCTGTTTTCTTTAATGATTACCACTCACAAATGAAGTAATATGATCAGAATCACTCATAAATTAAGTACTCGGACTTGAAGCACATAGAGTGGTATTCTTTGCTTCTTTGTGGTGTTTTAGTGAATGGTTACAACACATAAATAAACTACTCGGAGAATAAACTCTTCTCGTAGTAAGATATGATGCTTTGTGGAGTTTTCTTGAAAGGTTACCACTCATAAATGAACTACTCTGCTCAGAAACACTTCTCATAGTAGGGTAACATGCATTGTGGTGTTTTCTTTAGTGGTTACCAACCATAAATGAAGTACTCGGATAAGAAATACTTCTCGTAGTAGGATAAGATGCTTTGTGGTGTTTTCTTGATTGTTACCGCCAATTAATGATGTACTCGGACATGAAACACATAGAGTGGTATTCATGCTTCTTCGTGGTGTTTTAGTGAATGGTTCCACCATTAAATGAAATACTCGAAGAAGAAACACTTCTAGTAGTAGGCTATGAGGTTTTGAGGAGATTTCTTGAAACCTTACGACCCATAAATGAAGTAATATGATCTGAAACAAATATCGTAATAGGATAAGATTCTTTGTGATATTTTCTTTAATGTTTACCACCCTTAAATGAAGTACTCTCATCAATAACACTTCTCATTGAAGCATAAGAAGCTTTGTGAAGTTTTCTTGAATGGTTACCACACATAAATGAAGTAATCGGATCTGGAATACTTCTCGTAGTTGGATAAGATGTTTTGTGCTGTTTTCTTTAATGGTTACCACCCACAAATGAAGTACTCTCATCAATAACACTTCTCATAGAAGCATAAGAAGCTTTGTGGAATTTTGTTGAATGGTTGCCACTCATAAATGAAGTAATCGGATCTAAAACACTTCTCGTAGTTGTATAAGATACTTTGTGGTCTTTTATTTAATAGTTACCACCCATAAATGAAGTAATATGATCAGAATCACTCATAAATTAATTACTCGGACTTGAAGCACATAGAGTGGTATTTTAAGCTTCTTTGTGGTGTTTTAGTGAATGGTTAGAACACATAAATAAACTACTCGGAGAATAAACTCTTCTCGTAGTAAGATATGATGCTTTGTGGAATTTTCTTGAAAGGTTACCACTCATAAATGAAGTACTCTGCTCAGAAACACTTCTCATAGTAGGGTACCATGCATTGTGGCGTTTTCTTTAGTGGTTGCCACCCATAAATGAAATACTCAGATAAGAAACACTTCTCGTAGTAGGATAAGATGCTTTGTGGTGTTTTCTTGATTCTTACCGCCAATTAATGACCTACTCGGACATAAAAAACCTAGTGTTGTAATCTATGCTCCTTCTTGGTGTTTAGTGAATGGTTATCACCCTTAATTACTGTATTCGGATAGCAAACCCTTCTCGTAGTAGGCTATGATGCCTTGTGGGGTTTTCTTGAAACGTTACCACCCATAAACGGACGAATTCATTCTGAAACGCTTCTCGTAGTAGGATAAGATGCTTTGCGATGTTTTCTTTAATGGTTACCACACATAAATAATGTACTCGGACGTGAATAAACTCTTCGTGTAGTAAGATATAATGCTTGTGGAATTTTCTTGAAAGGTTACCACACATAAAGGAACTACTCTGCTCAGAAACCCTTCTCATAGTAGGGTAACATGCATTGTGGTGTTTTCTTTAGTGGTTACCACCAACAAATGAAGTACTCAGATAAGAACACTTCTCGTAGTAGGATAAGATGCTTTGTGGTGTTTTCTTGATTCTTAAAGCCAATTAATGACGTACTCGGAAATAAAGAACCTAGTGTTGTAATCTATGCCCCTTCTTGGTGTTTAGTGAATGGTTACCACCCTTAATTACAGTATTCGGATAACAAACCCATCTCGTAGTAGGCTATGATGCCTAGTGGGGTTTTCTTGAAACGTTACCACCCATAAACGAAGTAATTCATTCTGAAACGATTCACGTAGTAGGATAAGATGCTTTGTGTTGTTTTCTTTAATGGTTACCACACATAAATGATGTACTCGGTCGTGAAGCACATAAATTGGCATTCTATGCTTCATTGTGGTGTTTTAGTGAATGGTTATACCATTAAATGAAGTACTCGAAGACGAAACACTTCTCGTAGTAGGCTATGAGGTTTTGTGGAGTTTTCTTGAACGTTACGAACCATAAATGAAATAATATGATCTGATACAATTATTCTAATAGGATTAGATGCTTTGTGGTGTTTTCTTTAATATTTACCATCCTTAAATGAAGTACGCTGATCAGAAACACTTCTCATTGAAGCATAAGAAGCTTTGTGAGGTTTTCTTGAATGGTTACTACACATAAATGAAGTAATCGGATCTGAAACACTTCTCGTTGTTGGATAAGATGCTTTGTGCTGTTTTCTTTAATGATTACCACTCACAAATGAAGTAATATGATCAGAATCACTCATAAATTAAGTACTCGGACTTGAAGCACATAGAGTGGTATTCTATGCTTCTTTGTGGTGTTTTAGTGAATGGTTACAACACATAAATAAACTACTCGGAGAATAAACTCTTCTCGTAGTAAGATATGATGCTTTGTGGAGTTTTCTTGAAAGGTTACCACTCATAAATGAACTACTCTGCTCAGAAACACTTCTCATAGTAGGGTAACATGCATTGTGGTGTTTTCTTTAGTGGTTACCAACCATAAATGAAGTACTCGGATAAGAAATACTTCTCGTAGTAGGATAAGATGCTTTGTGGTGTTTTCTTGATTGTTACCGCCAATTAATGATGTACTCGGACATGAAACACATAGAGTGGTATTCATGCTTCTTCGTGGTGTTTTAGTGAATGGTTCCACCATTAAATTAAATACTCGAAGAAGAAACACTTCTAGTAGTAGGCTATGAGGTTTTGAGGAGATTTCTTGAAACCTTACGACCCATAAATGAAGTAATATGATCTGAAACAAATATCGTAATAGGATAAGATGCTTTGTGATATTTTCTTTAATGTTTACCACCCTTAAATGAAGTATTCTCATCAATAACACTTCTCATTGAAGCAAAAGAAGCTTTGTGTAGTTTTCTTGAATGGTTACCACACATAAATGAAGTAATCGGATCTGGAATACTTCTCTCGTAGTTGGATAAGATGTTTTGTGCTGTTTTCTTTAATGGTTACCACCCACAAATGAAGTAATATGATCTTAATCACTCATAAATTAAGTACTCGAACTTGAAGCACATATAGTGGTATTCTAGGCTTCTTTGTGGTGTTTTAGTGAATGGTTACAACACATAAATAAACCACTCGGAGAATAAACTCTTCTCGAAGTAAGATATGATGCTTTGTGGAGTTTTCTTGAAAGGTTACCACTCATAAATGAACTACTATGCTCAGAAACACTTCTCATAGTAGGGTAACATGCATTGTGGTGTTTTCTTTAGTGGTTAACACCCATAAATGAAGTACTCGGATAAAAAACACTTCTCGTAGTAGGATAAGATGCTTTGTGGTGTTTTCTTGATTGTTACCGCCAATTAATGATGTACTCGGACTTGAAACACATAGAGTTGTATTCATGCTTCTTCGTGGTGTTTTAGTGAATGGTTCCACCATTAAATGAAATACTGGAAGAAGAAACACTTCTAGTAGTAGGCTATGAGATTTTGAGGAGATTTCTTGAAACCTTACGACCCATAAATGAAGTAATATGATCTGAAACAAATATCGTAATAGGATAAGATGCTTTGTGATATTTTCTTTAATGTTTACCACCCTTAAATGAAGTACTCTCATCAATAACACTTCTCATTGAAGCATAAGAAGCTTTGTGGGGTTTTCTTGAATGGTTACCACTAGTAAATGAAGTAATCGAATCTGAAACACATCTCGTAGTTGTATAAGATACTTTGTGGTCTTTTTTTTAATTGTTACCACCCATAAATGAAGTAATCGAATCTGAAACACATCTTGTAGTTGTATAAGATACTTTGTGGTCTTTTTTTTAATTGTTACCACTCATAAATTAAGTACTCGAACTTGAAGCACATAGAGTGGTATTCGATGCTTCTTTGTGTTGTTTTAGTGAATGGTTACAACACATAAATAAACCACTCGGAGAATAAACTCTTCTCGTAGTAAGATATGATGCTTCGTGGAGTTTTCTTGAAAGGTTACCACTCATAAATAAAGTACTCAGATAAGAAACACTTCTCGTAGTAGGATAAGATGCTTTGTGGTGTTTTCTTGATTCTTATCGCCAATTAATGATGTACTCAGACATAAAGAACATAGTGTTGTAATCTTTGCTCCTTCAGGGTGTTTGGTGAATGGTTACCACCCTTAATTTCAGTATTCGGATTGCAAACCTTTCTCGTAGTAGGCTATGATGCCTTGTGGGGTTTTCTTGAAACGTTACCACCCATAAACGAAGTAATTCATTCGGAAACGATTCTCGTAGTAGGATAAGATGCTTTGTGATGTTTTCTTTAATGGTTACCACACATAAATGATGTACTCGGTCGTGAAGCACATAAAGTGGCATTCTATGCTTCATTGTGGTGTTTTAGTGAATGGTTATACCATTAAATGAAGTACTCGAAGACGAAACACTTCTCGTAGTAGGATAAAATGCTTTGTGAGGTTTTCTTGATTGTTTACCGCCAAAAATGACGTACTCGGACATAAAGATCCTAGAGTTGTAATCTATGCTCCATCCTTAATCACAGTATTCGAATAAAAAACCCTTCTCGTAGTAGACTATGATGCCTTGTGGGGTTTTCTTGAAACATTACCACCCATAAACGAAGTAATTCATTCTGAAACAAATATCGTAGTAGGATTATATGCTTTGTGATGTGTTCTTTAATTGTAACCACACTTAAATGATGTACTCGGACCTGAAGAACGTAGAGTGGTGTTCTATGCTTCATTGTGGTGTTTTAGTGAATGGTAACACCATTAAATGAAGTACTCAAAGATGAAACACTTCTCGTAGTAGGCTATGAGGTTTTGTGGAGTTTTCTTCAACGTTACGACCCATACATGATTTAATATGATCTAAAACAATTATTATAGCAGGATAAGATGCTTTGTGGTGTTTTCTTTAATGTTTACCACCCTTAAATGAAGTACTCTGATCAGAAACACATCTCATAGAAGCATAAGAAGCTTTGTGAGGTTTTATTGAATTGTTACCACACATAAATGAAGTAATCGGATCTGAAACACTTCTCGTAGTCGGATAAGATGCTTTGTGGTGTTTTCTTTAATGGTTACTACCCACAAATGAAGTAATGATCAGAATCACTCATAAATTAAGTACTCGGACTTGCAGCACATAGAGTTGTATTCTATGCGTCTTTGTAGTGTTTTAATAAATGGTTACAACACTTCAATAAACTACCCGGAGAATAAACTCTTCTCGTAGTAAGATATTATGTTTTGTCGAGATTTCTTGAAATGTTACCACCCATAAATGAAGTACTCTGCTCAGAAACACTTCTCATAGAAGGATAACATTCTTTGTGGTGTTTTCTTGATTGTTACAGCCAATTAATGACGTACTGGGCAATAAAGAACCTAGAGTTGTAATCTATGTTCCTTATTGGTGTTTAGTGAATGGTTCCACCATTAAATGAAGTAATTGAAGAAGAAACTCTTCTCGTAGTAAGATATGATACTTTGTGGAGTTTTTTTGAAAGGTTACCACTCATAAATGAACTACTCTGCTCTGAAATACTTCTCATAGTTGGGTAACATGCCTTGTGGTGTTTTCTTTAGTGGTCACCCATAAATGAAGTACTCGGATAAGATGCTTTGTGGTGTTTTTTTTATTGTTACCCCCAAATAATGATGTACTCAGACATAAAGCACATAGAGTGGTATTCTATGCTTCTACGTGGTGTTTAGTGAATGGTTCCACCATTAAATGAAGTACTCAAAGAAGAAACACTTCTCGTAGTAGGCTATGAGGTTTTGTGGAGTTGTTTTGAAACCCTACGACCCATAAATGAAGTAATATAATCTGAAACAAATATCGTAATTGGATAAGATGCTTTGTGATATTTTCTTTAATGTTTACCACCCTTAAATGAAGTACTCTCATCAATAACACTTCTCATAGAAGCATAAGAAGCTTTGTGGAATTTTCTTGAATGGTTGCCACTCATAAATGAAGTAATCGGATCTAAAACACTTCTCGTAGTTGTATAAGATACTTTGTGGTCTTTTATTTAATAGTTACCACCCATAAATGAAGTAATCTGATCAGAATCACTCATAAATTAAGTACTCGGACTTGAAGCACATAGAGTGGTATTTAAGCTTCTTTGTGGTGTTTTAGTGAATGGTTAGAACACATAAATAAACTACTCGGAGAATAAACTCTTCTCGTAGTAAGATATGATGCTTTGTGGAATTTTCTTGAAAGGTTACCACTCATAAATGAAGTACTCTGCTCAGAAACACTTCTCATAGTTGGGTACCATGCATTGTGGCGTTTTCTTTAGTGGTTACCACCCATAAATGAAGTACTCAGAAAAGAAACACTTCTCGTAGTAGGATAAGATGCTTTGTGGTGTTTTCTTGATTCTTACCGCCAATTAATGACGTACTCGGACATAAAAAACCTAGTGTTGTAATCTATGCTCCTTCTTGGTGTTTAGTGAATGGTTATCACCCTTAATTACTGTCTTCGGATAGCAAACCCTTCTCGTAGTAGGCTATGATGCCTTGTGGGGTTTTCTTGAAACGTTACCACCCATAAACGGACGAATTCATTCTGAAACGCTTCTCGTAGTAGGATAAGATGCTTTGCGATGTTTTCTTTAATGGTTACCACACATAAATAATATACTCGGACGTGAATAAACTCTTCGTGTAGTAAGATATAATGCTTTGTGGAATTTTCTTGAAAGGTTACCACACATAAATGAACTACTCTGCTCAGAAACCCTTCTCATAGTAGGGTAACATGCATTGTGGTGTTTTCTTTAGTGGTTACCACCAACAAATGAAGTACTCAGATAAGAACACTTCTCGTAGTAGGATAAGATGCTTTGTGGTGTTTTTTTTATTCTTACCGCCAATTAATGACGTACTCGGAAATAAAGAACCTAGTGTTGTAATATATGCCCCTTCTTGGTGTTTAGTGAATGGTTACCACCCTTAATTACAGTATTCGGATAACAAACCCATCTCGTAGTAGGCTATGATGCCTAGTGGGGTTTTCTTGAAACGTTACCACCCATAAACGAAGTAATTCATTCTGAAACGATTCTCGTAGTAGGATAAGATGCTTTGTGTTGTTTTCTTTAATGGTTACCACACATAAATGATGTACTCGGTCGTGAAGCACATAAATTGGCATTCTATGCTTCATTGTGGTGTTTTAGTGAATGGTTATACCATTAAATGAAGTACTCGAAGACGAAACACTTCTCGTAGTAGGCTATGAGCTTTTGTGGAGTTTTCTTGAACGTTACGAACCATAAATGAAATAATATGATCTGATACAATTATTCTAATAGGATTAGATTCTTTGTGGTGTTTTCGTTAATATTTACCACCCTTAAATGAAGTACGCTGATCAGAAACACTTCTCATAGAAGCATAAGAAGGTTTGTGAGGTTTTCTTGAATGTTTACCACACATAAATGAAGTAATCGGATCTGAAACACTTCTCGTAGTTGGATAAGATGCTTTGTGCTGTTTTCTTTAATGATTACCACCCACAAATGAAGTAATATAATCAGAATCACTCATAAATTAAGTACTCGGACTTGAAGCACATAGAGTGGTATTCTATGCTTCTTTGTGGTGTTTTAGTGAATGGTTACAACACATAAATAAACTACTCGGAGAATAAACTCTTCTCGTAGTAAGATATGATGCTTTGTGGAGTTTTCTTGAAAGGTTACCACTCATAAATGAACTACTCTGCTCAGAAACACTTCTCATAGTAGGGTAACATGCATTGTGGTGTTTTCTTTAGTGGTTAACACCCATAAATGAAGTACTCGGATAAAAAACACTTCTCGTAGTAGGATAAGATGCTTTGTGGTGTTTTCTAGATTGTTACCGCCAATTAATGATGTACTCGGACATGAAACACATAGAGTGGTATTCATGCTTCTTCGTGGTGTTTTAGTGAATGGTTCCACCATTAAATGAAATACTCGAAGAAGAAACACTTCTAGTAGTAGGCTATGAGGTTTTGAGGAGATTTCTTGAAACCTTATGACCCATAAATGAAATAATATGATCTGAAACAAATATCGTAATAGGATAAGATGCTTTGTGATATTTTCTTTAATGTTTACCACCCTTAAATGAAGTGCTCTCATCAATAACACTTCTCATTGAAGCATAAGAAGCTTTGTGGGGTTTTCTTGAATGGTTACCACTAGTAAATGAAGTAATCGAATCTGAAACACATCTCGTAGTTGTATAAGATACTTTGTGGTCTTTTTTTTAGTTGTTACCACCCATAAATGAAGTAATCGAATCTGAAACACATCTCGTAGTTGTATAAGATACTTTGTGGTCTTTTTTTTAATTGTTACCACTCATAAATTAAGTACTCGGACTTGAAGCACATAGAGTGGTATTCTATGCTTCTTTGTGTTGTTTTAGGAATGGTTACAACACATAAATAAACCACTCGGAGAATAAACTCTTCTCGTAGTAAGATATGATGCTTCGTTGAGTTTTCTTGAAAGGTTACCACTCATAAATAAAGTACTCAGATAAGAAACACTTCTCGTAGTAGGATAAGATGCTTGGTGGTGTTTTCTTGATTCTTATCGCCAATTAATGATGTACTCAGACATAAAGGACATAGTGTTGTAATCTTTGCTCCTTCATGGTGTTTGGTGAATGGTTACCACCTTTAATTACAGTATTCGGATAGCAAACCCTTCTCGGAGTATTCTATGATGCCTTGTGGGGTTTTCTTGAAACGTTACCACCAATAAACGAAGTAATTCATCCTGAAACGCTTCTCGTAGTAGGATAAGTTGTTTTGTGATGTTTTCTTTAATGGTTACCACACATAAATGATGTACTCGGTCGTGAAGCACATAAAGTGGCATTCTATGCTTCATTGTGGTGTTTTAGTGAATGGTTATACCATTAAATGAAGTACTCGAAGACGAAACACTTCTCGTAGTAGGCTATGAGGTTTTGTGGAGTTTTCTTGAACGTTACGAACCATAAATGAAATAATATGATCTGATACAATTATTCTAATAGGACTAGATGCTTTGTGGTGTTTTCTTTAATATTTACCACCCTTAAATGAAGTACGCTGATCAGAAACACTTCTCATAGAAGCATAAGAAGCTTTGTGAGGTTTTCTTGAATGGTTACCACACATAAATGAAGTAACCGGATCTGAAACACTTCTCGTAGTAGGATAAGATGCTTTGTGGTGTTTTCCTGATTGTTACCGCCAATTAATGATGTACTCGGACATGAAACACATAGAGTGGTATTCATGCTTCTTCGTGGTGTTTTAGTGAATGGTTCCACCATTAAATGAAGTACTCGATGAAGAAACACTTCTAGTAGTAGGCTATGAGGTTTTGAGGAGATTTCTTGAAACCTTACAACCCATAAATGAAGTAATATGATCTGAAACAAATATCGTAATAGGACAAGATGCTTTATGATATTTTCTTTAATGTTTACCACCCTAAAATGAAGTACTCTAATCAATAACACTTCTCATTGAAGCATAAGAAGCTTTGTGGGGTTTTCTTGAATGGTTACCACTAGTAAATGAAGTAATCGAGTCTGAAACACATCACGTTGTTGTTTAAGAGACTTTGTGGTCTTTTTTTTAATTGTTACCACCCATAAATGAAGTAATATGATTAGAATCACTCATAAATTAAGTACTCGGACTTGAAGCACATATAGTGATATTCTATGCTTCTTTGCGGTGTTTTAGTGAATGGTTACAACACATAAATAAACCACCCGAAGAATAAACTCTTCTCGTAGTAATATATGATGCTTTGTGGAGTTTTCTTGAAAGGTTACCACTCATAAATGAACTACTCTGCTCAGAAACACTTCTCATAGTAGGGTAACATGCATTGTGGTGTTTTCTTTAGTGGTTAACACCCATAAATGAAGTACTCGGATAAGAAACACTTCTCGTAGTAGGATAAGTTGCTTTGTGGTGTTTTCTTGATTGTTACCGCCAATTAATGATGTACTCGGACATGAAACACATAGAGTGGTATTCATGCTTCTTCGTGGTGTTTTAGTGAATGGTTCCACCATTAAATGATGTACTCGATGAAGAAACACTTCTAGTAGTAGGCTATGAGGTTTTGAGGAGATTTCTTGAAACCTTACGACCCATAAATGAAGTAATATGATCTCAAACAAATATCGTAATAGGACAAGATGCTTTATGATATTTTCTTTAAAGTTCACCACCCTAAAATGAAGTACTCTCATCAATAACACTTCTCATTGAAGCATAAGAAGCTTTGTGGGGTTTTCTTGAATGGTTACCACTAGTAAATGAAGTAATCGAGTCTGAAACACATCACGTTGTTGTTTAAGAGACTTTGTGGTCTTTTTTTTAATTGTTACCACCCATAAATGAAGTAATATGATTAGAATCACTCATAAATTAAGTACTCGGACTTGAAGCACATATAGTGGTATTCTATGCTTCTTTGTGGTGTTTTAGTGAATGGTTACAACACATAAATAAAACACCCGGAGAATAAACTCTTCTCGTAGTAAGATATGATGCTTTGTGGAGTTTTTTTGAAAGGTTACCACTCATAAATGAAGTACACTGCTCAGAAAAATTTCTCATAGTAGGGTAACATGCATTGTGGTGTTTTCTTTAGTGGTTACCACTCATAAATAAAGTACTCAGATAAGAAACACTTCTCGTAGTAGGATAAGATGCTTGGTGGTGTTTTCTTGATTCTTATCGCCAATTAATGATGTACTCAGACATAAAGAACATAGTGTTGTAATCTTTGCTCCTTCATGGTGTTTGGTGAATGGTTACCACCTTTAATTACAGTATTCGGATAGCAAACCCTTCTCGGAGTATGCTATGATGCCTTGGGGGTTTTCTTGAAACGTTACCACCCATAAACGAAGTAATTCATCCTGAAACGCTTCTCGTAGTAGGATAAGTTGTTTTGTGATGTTTTCTTTAATGGTTACCACACATAAATGATGTACTCGGTCGTGAAGCACATAAAGTGGAATTCTATGCTTCATTGTGGTGTTTTAGTGAATGGTTATACCATTAAATGAAGTACTCGAAGATGAACACTTCTCGTAGTAGGTTATGAGGTTTTGTGGAGTTTTCTTGAACGTTACGAACCATAAATGAAATAATATGATCTGATACAATTATTCTAATAGGATTAGATGCTTTGTGGTGTTTTCTTTAATATTTACCACCCTTAAATGAAGTACGCTGATCAGAAACACTTCTCATAGAAGCATAAGAAGCTTTGTGAGGTTTTCTTGAATGGTTACCACACATAAATGAAGTAATCGGATCTGAAACACTTCTCGTAGTTGGATAAGATGCTTTGTGCTGTTTTCTTTAATGATTACCACCCACAAATGAAGTAATAAGATCAGAATCACTCATAAATTAAGTACTCGGACTTGAAGCACATAGAGTGGTATTCTATGTTTCTTTGTGGTGTTTTAGTGAATGGTTACAACACATAAATAAACTACTCGGAGAATAAACTCTTCTCGTAGTAAGATATGATGCTTTGTGGAGTTTTCTTGAAAGGTTACCACTCATAAATGAACTACACTGCTCAGAAACACTTCTCATAGTAGGGTAACATGCATTGTGGTGTTTTCTTTAGTGGTTAACACCCATAAATGAAGTACTCGGATAAAAAACACTTCTCGTAGTAGGATAAGATGCTTTGTGGTGTTTTCTTGATTGTTACCGCCAATTAATGATGTACTCGGACATGGAACACATAGAGTGATATTCTTGCTTCTTCGTGGTGTTTTAGTGAATGGTTCCACCATTAAATGAAGTATTTGAAGAAGAAACACTTCTAGTAGTAGGCTATGAGGTTTTGAGGAGATTTCTTGAAACCTTACGACCCATAAATGAAGTAATATGATCTGAAACAAATATCGTAATAGGATAAGATGCTTTGTGATATTTTTTTTAATGTTTACCACCCTTAAATGAAGTACTCTCATCAATAACACTTCTCATTGAAGCATAAGAAGTTTTGTGAGGTTTTCTTGAATGGTTACCACTAGTAAATGAAGTAATCGAATCTGAAACACATCCCGTAGTTGTATAAGATACATTGTGGTCTTTTTTTTAATTGTTACCACCCATAAATGAAGTAATATGATTAGAATCACTCATAAATTAAGTACTCGGACTTGAAGCACAAACAGAGGTATTCT
Organism: Eleocharis quinqueflora; assembly: GCA_964058865.1. Classification (NCBI taxonomy): domain Eukaryota; kingdom Viridiplantae; phylum Streptophyta; class Magnoliopsida; order Poales; family Cyperaceae; genus Eleocharis; species Eleocharis quinqueflora. The sequence continues at coordinate 12,935 of CAXKVX010002506.1, forward strand.
ATGCTTCTTTGTGGTGTTTTAGTGATTGGTTACAACACATAAATAAACCACATAGAGAATAAACTTTTCTCGTAGTAAGAAATGTTGCTTTGTGGAGTTTTCTTAAAAGGTTACCACTCATAAATGAAGTACACTGCTCAGAAAAAATTCTCATAGTAGGGTGACATGCATTGTGGTGTTTTCTTTAGTGGTTACCACCCATAAATAAAGTACTCAGATAAGAAACACTTCTCGTAGTAGGATTAGATGCTTTGTGATATTTTCCTTAATGTTTACCACCCTTAAATGAAGTACCCTCATCAATAACACTTCTCATTGAAGCATAAGAAGCTTTGTGAAGTTTTCTTGAATGGTTACCACACTTAAATGAAGTAATCTGATTTGGAATACTTCTCGTAGTTGGATAAAATGCTTTGTGCTGTTTTCTTTAATGGTTACTACCCACAAATGAAGTAATATGATCAGAATCAATCATAAATTTAGTACTCGGACTCGAAGCACATAGAGTGGTATTTTATGATTCTTTGTGGTGTTTTAGTGAATGGTTACAACACATAAATAAACCACTCGGAGAATAAACTCTTCTCGTAGTAAGATATGATGCTTTGTGGAGTTTTCTTGAAAGGTTACCACTCATAAATGAACTACTCTGCTCAGAAACACTTCTCATAGTAGGGTAACATGCATTGTGGTGTTTTCTTTAGTGGTTACCACCCATAAATGAAGTACTCGGATAAGAAACACTTCTCGTAGTAGGATAAGTTGCTTTGTGGTGTTTTCTTGATTGTTACCGCCAATTAATGATGTACTCGGACATGAAACACATAGAGTGGTATTCATGCTTCTTCGTGGTGTTTTAGTGAATGGTTCCACCATTAAATGAAGTACTCGATGAAGAAACACTTCTAGTAGTAGGCTATGAGGTTTTGAGGAGATTTCTTGAAACCTTACAACCCATAAATGAAGTAATATGATCTGAAACAAATATCGTAATAGGACAAGATGCTTTATGATATTTTCTTTAATGTTTACCACCCTAAAATGAAGTACTCTAATCAATAACACTTCTCATTGAAGCATAAGAAGCTTTGTGTGGTTTTCTTGAATGGTTACCACTAGTAAATGAAGTAATCGAGTCTGAAACACATCACGTTGTTGTTTAAGAGACTTTGTGGTCTTTTTTTTAATTGTTACCACCCATAAATGAAGTAATATGATTAGAATCACTAATAAATTAAGTACTCGGACTTGAAGCACATATAGTGATATTCTATGCTTCTTTGCGGTGTTTTAGTGAATGGTTACAACACATAAATAAACCACCCGGAGAATAAACTCTTCTCGTAGTAAGATATGATGCTTTGTGGAGTTTTCTTGAAAGGTTACCACTCATAAATGAAGTACACTGCTCAGAAAAATTTCTCATAGTAGGGTAACATGCATTGTGGTGTTTTCTTTAGTTGTTACCACCCATAAATAAAGTACTCAGATAAGAAACACTTCTCGTAGTAGGATAAGATGATTTGTGGTGTTTTCTTGATTCTTATCGCCAATTAATGATGTACTGAGACATAAAGAACATAGTGTTGTAATCTTTGCTCCTTCATGGTGTTTGGTGAATGGTTACCACCCTTAATTACAGTATTCGGATAGCAAACCCTTCTCGTAGTATGATATGATGCCTTGTGGGGTTTTCTTGAAACGTTACCACCCATAAACGAAGTAATTCATCCTGAAACGCTTCTCGTAGTAGGATAAGTTGTGTTTTCTTTAATGGTTACCACACATAAATGATGTATTCGGTCGTGAAGCACATAAAGTGGTATTCTATGCTTCATTGTGGTGTGTTAGTGAATGGTTATACCATAAATGAAGTACTCGGATAAGAAACACTTCTCATAGTATGATAAGATGCTTTGTGGTGTTTTCTTGATTGTTACCGCCAATTAATGATGTACTCGGACATGAAACACATAGAGTGGTATTCATGCTTCTTCGTGGTGTTTTAGTGAATGGTTACAACACATAAATAAACTACTCGGAGAATAAACTCTTCTCGTAGTAAGATATGATGCTTTGTGTTGTTTTCTTGAAAGGTTACCACTCATAAATGAACTACTCTGCTCAGAAACACTTCTCATAGTAGGGTAACATGCATTGTGGTGTTTTCTTTAGTGGTTAACACCCATAAATGAAGTACTCGGATAAAAAACACTTCTCGTAGTAGGATAAGATGCTTTGTGGTGTTTTCTAGATTGTTACCGCCAATTAATGATGTACTCGGACATGAAACACATAGAGTGGTATTCATGCTTCTTCGTGGTGTTTTAGTGAATGGTTCCACCATTAAATGAAATACTCGAAGAAGAAACACTTCTAGTAGTAGGCTATGAGGTTTTGAGCAGATTTCTTGAAACCTTACGACCCATAAATGAAATAATATGATCTGAAACAAATATCGTAATAGGATAAGATGCTTTGTGATATTTTCTTTAATGTTTACCACCCTTAAATGAAGTACTCTCATCAATAACACTTCTCATTGAAGCATAAGAAGCTTTGTGGGGTTTTCTTGAATGGTTACCACTAGTAAATGAAGTAATCGAATCTGAAACACATCTCGTAGTTGTATAAGATACTTTGTGGTCTTTTTTTTAATTGTTACCACCCATAAATGAAGTAATCGAATCTGAAACACATCTCGTAGTTGTATAAGATACTTTGTGGTCTTTTTTTTAATTGTTACCACTCATAAATTAAGTACTCGGACTTGAAGCACATAGAGTGGTATTCTATGCTTCTTTGTGTTGTTTTAGGAATGGTTACAACACATAAATAAACCACTCGGAGAATAAACTCTTCTCGTAGTAAGATATGATGCTTCGTTGAGTTTTCTTGAAAGGTTACCACTCATAAATAAAGTACTCAGATAAGAAACATTTCTCGTAGTAGGATAAGATGCTTTGTGGTGTTTTCTTGATTCTTATCGCCAATTAATGATGTACTCAGACATAAAGGACATAGTGTTGTAATCTTTGCTCCTTCATGGTGTTTGGTGAATGGTTACCACCTTTAATTACAGTATTCGGATAGCAAACCCTTCTCGGAGTATTCTATGATGCCTTGTGGGGTTTTCTTGAAACGTTACCACCAATAAACGAAGTAATTCATCCTGAAACGCTTCTCGTAGTAGGATAAGTTGTTTTGTGATGTTTTCTTTAATGGTTACCACACATAAATGATGTACTCGGTCGTGAAGCACATAAAGTGGCATTCTATGCTTCATTGTGGTGTTTTAGTGAATGGTTATACCATTAAATGAAGTACTCGAAGACGAAACACTTCTCGTAGTAGGCTATGAGGTTTTGTGGAGTTTTCTTGAACGTTACGAACCATAAATGAAATAATATGATCTGATACAATTATTCTAATAGGATTAGATGCTTTGTGGTGTTTTCTTTAATATTTACCACCCTTAAATGAAGTACGCTGATCAGAAACACTTCTCATAGAAGCATAAGAAGCTTTGTGAGGTTTTCTTGAATGGTTACCACTCATAAATGAAGTAACCGGATCTGAAACACTTCTCGTAGTAGGATAAGATGCTTTGTGGTGTTTTCTTGATTGTTACCGCCAATTAATGATGTACTCGGACATGAAACACATAGAGTGGTATTCATGCTTCTTCGTGGTGTTTTAGTGAATGGTTCCACCATTAAATGAAGTACTCGATGAAGAAACACTTCTAGTAGTAGGCTATGAGGTTTTGAGGAGATTTCTTGAAACCTTACAACCCATAAATGAAGTAATATGATCTGAAACAAATATCGTAATAGGACAAGATGCTTTATGATATTTTCTTTAATGTTTACCACCCTAAAATGAAGTACTCTAATCAATAACACTTCTCATTGAAGCATAAGAAGCTTTGTGGGGTTTTCTTGAATGGTTACCACTAGTAAATGAAGTAATCGAGTCTGAAACACATCACGTTGTTGTTTAAGAGACTTTGTGGTCTTTTTTTTAATTGTTACCACCCATAAATGAAGTAATATGATTAGAATCACTCATAAATTAAGTACTCGGACTTGAAGCACATATAGTGATATTCTATGCTTCTTTGCGGTGTTTTAGTGAATGGTTACAACACATAAATAAACCACCCGGAGAATAAACTCTTCTCGTAGTAAGATATGATGCTTTGTGGAGTTTTCTTGAAAGGTTACCACTCATAAATGAACTACTCTGCTCAGAAACACTTCTCATAGTAGGGTAACATGCATTGTGGTGTTTTCTTTAGTGGTTAACACCCATAAATGAAGTACTCGGATAAGAAACACTTCTCGTAGTAGGATAAGTTGCTTTGTGGTGTTTTCTTGATTGTTACCGCCAATTAATGATGTACTCGGACATGAAACACATAGAGTGGTATTCATGCTTCTTCGTGGTGTTTTAGTGAATGGTTCCACCATTAAATGATGTACTCGATGAAGAAACACTTCTAGTAGTAGGATATGAGGTTTTGAGGAGATTTCTTGAAACCTTACGACCCATAAATGAAGTAATATGATCTCAAACAAATATCGTAATAGGACAAGATGCTTTATGATATTTTCTTTAAAGTTCACCACCCTAAAATGAAGTACTCTCATCAATAACACTTCTCATTGAAGCATAAGAAGCTTTGTGGGGTTTTCTTGAATGGTTACCACTAGTAAATGAAGTAATCGAGTCTGAAACACATCACGTTGTTGTTTAAGAGACTTTGTGGTGTTTTTTTTAATTGTTACCACCCATAAATGAAGTAATATGATTAGAATCACTCATAAATTAAGTACTCGGACTTGAAGCACATATAGTGGTATTCTATGCTTCTTTGTGGTGTTTTAGTGAATGGTTACAACACATAAATAAAACACCCGGAGAATAAACTCTTCTCGTAGTAAGATATGATGCTTTGTGGAGTTTTTTTGAAAGGTTACCACTCATAAATGAAGTACACTGCTCAGAAAAATTTCTCATAGTAGGGTAACATGCATTGTGGTGTTTTCTTTAGTGGTTACCACTCATAAATAAAGTACTCAGATAAGAAACACTTCTCGTAGTAGGATAAGATGCTTGGTGGTGTTTTCTTGATTCTTATCGCCAATTAATGATGTACTCAGACATAAAGAACATAGTGTTGTAATCTTTGCTCCTTCATGGTGTTTGGTGAATGGTTACCACCTTTAATTACAGTATTCGGATAGCAAACCCTTCTCGGAGTATGCTATGATGCCTTGGGGGTTTTCTTGAAACGTTACCACCCATAAACGAAGTAATTCATCCTGAAACGCTTCTCGTAGTAGGATAAGTTGTTTTGTGATGTTTTCTTTAATGGTTACCACACATAAATGATGTACTCGGTCGTGAAGCACATAAAGTGGAATTCTATGCTTCATTGTGGTGTTTTAGTGAATGGTTATACCATTAAATGAAGTACTCGAAGATGAACACTTCTCGTAGTAGGTTATGAGGTTTTGTGGAGTTTTCTTGAACGTTACGAACCATAAATGAAATAATATGATCTGATACAATTATTCTAATAGGATTAGATGCTTTGTGGTGTTTTCTTTAATATTTACCACCCTTAAATGAAGTACGCTGATCAGAAACACTTCTCATAGAAGCATAAGAAGCTTTGTGAGGTTTTCTTGAATGGTTACCACACATAAATGAAGTAATCGGATCTGAAACACTTCTCGTAGTTGGATAAGATGCTTTGTGCTGTTTTCTTTAATGATTACCACCCACAAATGAAGTAATAAGATCAGAATCACTCATAAATTAAGTACTCGGACTTGAAGCACATAGAGTGGTATTCTATGTTTCTTTGTGGTGTTTTAGTGAATGGTTACAACACATAAATAAACTACTCGGAGAATAAACTCTTCTCGTAGTAAGATATGATGCTTTGTGGAGTTTTCTTGAAAGGTTACCACTCATAAATGAACTACACTGCTCAGAAACACTTCTCATAGTAGGGTAACATGCATTGTGGTGTTTTCTTTAGTGGTTAACACCCATAAATGAAGTACTCGGATAAAAAACACTTCTCGTAGTAGGATAAGATGCTTTGTGGTGTTTTCTTGATTGTTACCGCCAATTAATGATGTACTCGGACATGGAACACATAGAGTGATATTCATGCTTCTTCGTGGTGTTTTAGTGAATGGTTCCACCATTAAATGAAGTATTTGAAGAAGAAACACTTCTAGTAGTAGGCTATGAGGTTTTGAGGAGATTTCTTGAAACCTTACGACCCATAAATGAAGTAATATGATCTGAAACAAATATCGTAATAGGATAAGATGCTTTGTGATATTTTTTTTAATGTTTACCACCCTTAAATGAAGTACTCTCATCAATAACACTTCTCATTGAAGCATAAGAAGTTTTGTGAGGTTTTCTTGAATGGTTACCACTAGTAAATGAAGTAATCGAATCTGAAACACATCCCGTAGTTGTATAAGATACATTGTGGTCTTTTTTTTAATTGTTACCACCCATAAATGAAGTAATATGATTAGAATCACTCATAAATTAAGTACTCGGACTTGAAGCACAAACAGAGGTATTCTATGCTTCTTTGTGGTGTTTTAGTGATTGGTTACAACACATAAATAAACCACATAGAGAATAAACTTTTCTCGTAGTAAGAAATGTTGCTTTGTGGAGTTTTCTTAAAAGGTTACCACTCATAAATGAAGTACACTGCTCAGAAAAAATTCTCATAGTAGGGTGACATGCATTGTGGTGTTTTCTTTAGTGGTTACCACCCATAAATAAAGTACTCAGATAAGAAACACTTCTCGTAGTAGGATTAGATGCTTTGTGATATTTTCCTTAATGTTTACCACCCTTAAATGAAGTACCCTCATCAATAACACTTCTCATTGAAGCATAAGAAGCTTTGTGAAGTTTTCTTGAATGGTTACCACACTTAAATGAAGTAATCTGATTTGGAATACTTCTCGTAGTTGGATAAAATGCTTTGTGCTGTTTTCTTTAATGGTTACTACCCACAAATGAAGTAATATGATCAGAATCAATCATAAATTTAGTACTCGGACTCGAAGCACATAGAGTGGTATTTTATGATTCTTTGTGGTGTTTTAGTGAATGGTTACAACACATAAATAAACCACTCGGAGAATAAACTCTTCTCGTAGTAAGATATGATGCTTTGTGGAGTTTTCTTGAAAGGTTACCACTCATAAATGAACTACTCTGCTCAGAAACACTTCTCATAGTAGGGTAACATGCATTGTGGTGTTTTCTTTAGTGGTTACCACCCATAAATGAAGTACTCGGATAAGAAACACTTCTCGTAGTAGGATAAGTTGCTTTGTGGTGTTTTCTTGATTGTTACCGCCAATTAATGATGTACTCGGACATGAAACACATAGAGTGGTATTCATGCTTCTTCGTGGTGTTTTAGTGAATGGTTCCACCATTAAATGAAGTACTCGATGAAGAAACACTTCTAGTAGTAGGCTATGAGGTTTTGAGGAGATTTCTTGAAACCTTACAACCCATAAATGAAGTGATATGATCTGAAACAAATATCGTAATAGGACAAGATGCTTTATGATATTTTCTTTAATGTTTACCACCCTAAAATGAAGTACTCTAATCAATAACACTTCTCATTGAAGCATAAGAAGCTTTGTGGGGTTTTCTTGAATGGTTACCACTAGTAAATGAAGTAATCGAGTCTGAAACACATCACGTTGTTGTTTAAGAGACTTTGTGGTCTTTTTTTTAATTGTTACCACCCATAAATGAAGTAATATGATTAGAATCACTAATAAATTAAGTACTCGGACTTGAAGCACATATAGTGATATTCTATGCTTCTTTGCGGTGTTTTAGTGAATGGTTACAACACATAAATAAACCACCCGGAGAATAAACTCTTCTCGTAGTAAGATATGATGCTTTGTGGAGTTTTCTTGAAAGGTTACCACTCATAAATGAAGTACACTGCTCAGAAAAATTTCTCATAGTAGGGTAACATGCATTGTGGTGTTTTCTTTAGTTGTTACCACCCATAAATAAAGTACTCAGATAAGAAACACTTCTCGTAGTAGGATAAGATGATTTGTGGTGTTTTCTTGATTCTTATCGCCAATTAATGATGTACTGAGACATAAAAAACATAGTGTTGTAATCTTTGCTCCTTCATGGTGTTTAGTGAATGGTTACCACCCTTAATTACAGTATTCGGATAGCAAACCCTTCTCGTAGTATGATATGATGCCTTGTGGGGTTTTCTTGAAACGTTACCACCCATAAACGAAGTAATTCATCCTGAAACGCTTCTCGTAGTAGGATAAGTTGTGTTTTCTTTAATGGTTACCACACATAAATGATGTATTCGGTCGTGAAGCACATAAAGTGGTATTATATGCTTCATTGTGGTGTGTTAGTGAATGGTTATACCATAAATGAAGTACTCGGATAAGAAACACTTCTCGTAGTATGATAAGATGCTTTGTGGTGTTTTCTTGATTGTTACCGCCAATTAATGATGTACTCAGACATGAAGCACATAGAGTGGTATTCTATACTTCTTTGTGGTGTTTTAGTCAATGTTTCCACCATTAAATTAAGTACTCGAAGAAGAAACACTTCTCGTAGTAGGCTATGAGGTTTTGAGGAGATTTCTTGAAACCTTACGACCCATAATGAAGTAATATGATCTGAAACAAATATTGTAATAAGATAAGATGCTTTGATATATTTTCTTTAATGTTTACCACCCTTAAATGAAGTACTCTCATCAATAACACTTCTCATTGAAGCATAAGAAGATTTGTGGGGTTTTCTTGAATGGTTACCACTAGTAAATGAAGTAATCGGATCTGAAACACATCTCGTAGTTGTATAAGATACTTTGTGGTCTTTTTTTTAATGGTTACCACCCATAAATGAAGTAATATGATCAGAATCACTCATAAATTAAGTACTCGGATTTGAAGCACATAGAGTGGTATTCTATGCTTCTTTGTGGTGTTTTAGTGAATGGTTACAACACTTAAATAAACTACTCGTAGAATAAACTCTTCTCGTAGTAAGATATGATGCTTTGTGGAGTTCTCTTGAAAGATTACCACTCATAAATGAAGTACTCAGCTCAGAAACACTTCTCATAGTAGGGTAACATGTATTGTGGTGTTTTCTTTAGTGATTACCACCCATAAATGAAGTACTCGGATAAGAAACACTTCTCGTAGTATGATAATATCCTTTGTGGTGTTTTCATGATTGTTACCGCCAATTAATGACGTACTTGGACATAAATAACCAAGTGTTGTAATCTATGCTCCTTCTTGGTGTTTAGTGAAAGGTTAACACCCTTAATTATATTATTCGGATAGCAAACTCTTCTTGTAGTAGGCTATGTTGCGTTGTGAGGTTTTCTTGAAAGGTTAGTGAAAGGTTAACACTCTTAATTATAGTATTCAGATAGCAAACTCTTCTTGGTGTTTAGTGAAAGGTTACCACCCATAAACGAAGTAATCCATTCTGAAACACTTCTCGTAGTAGGATAAGATGCTTTGTGATGTTTTTTAATGGTTACCACACTTAAATCATGTACTCGGACGTGAAGCACATAAAGTGGTATTCTATGCTTCATCGTGGTGTTTTAGTGAATGGTTACACCATTAAATGAAGTACTCGAAGATGAAACACTTCTCGTAGTAGGCTATGAGGTTTTGTGGAGTTTTCTTGAATGTTACGACCCATAAATGAATTAATCAGATCTGAAACAATTATTATAATGTTATAAGATGTTTTGTGGTGTTTTCTTTAATGTTACCACCCTTAAATGAAGTACTCTGATCAGAAACATTTCTCGGAAATAAATTCTTCTCGTAGTAAGATATGATGCTTTGTGAAGTTTTTTTGACAGGTTACCACTCATAAATGAAGTACTCTGCTCACAAACACTTCTCCTAGTAGTATCGCATGCTTTGTGGTGTTTTCTTTAGTGGTTATCACCCATAAATGAAGTACTCGGATAAGAAACACTTTTCGTAGTAGGATAAGATGCTTTTTGGTGTTTTCTTGATTGTTACCGTTAATAAATGATGTACTCGGACATAAATCACATAGAATGGTATTTTGTACTTCTTCGTGGTGTTTTAGTGAATTGTTCCACCATTAAATGAAGTACTCGAAGAAGAAACACTTCTCGTAGTAGTAGTCTAAGAGATTTTGTGGAATTTTCTTGAAACGTTCCGACCCATAGAAGTAATCCAATCTGAAACAATTATCGTAATAAGATAAGATGCTTTTGTGATGTTTTCTTGAATGGTTATCACACTTAAATAATGTACTCGGACGTGAATAAACTCTTCGTGTAGTAAGATATAATGCTTGTGGAATTTTCTTGAAAGGTTACCACACATAAAGGAACTACTCTGCTCAGAAACCCTTCTCATAGTAGGGTAACATGCATTGTGGTGTTTTCTTTAGTGGTTACCACCAACAAATGAAGTACTCAGATAAGAACACTTCTCGTAGTAGGATAAGATGCTTTGTGGTGTTTTTTTTATTCTTACCGCCAATTAATGACGTACTCGGAAATAAAGAACCTAGTGTTGTAATATATGCCCCTTCTTGGTGTTTAGTGAATGGTTACCACCCTTAATTACAGTATTCGGATAACAAACCCATCTCGTAGTAGGCTATGATGCCTAGTGGGGTTTTCTTGAAACGTTACCACCCATAAACGAAGTAATTCATTCTGAAACGATTCTCGTAGTAGGATAAGATGCTTTGTGTTGTTTTCTTTAATGGTTACCACACATAAATGATGTACTCGGTCGTGAAGCACATAAATTGGCATTTTATGCTTCATTGTGGTGTTTTAGTGAATGGTTATACCATTAAATGAAGTACTCGAAGACGAAACACTTCTCGTAGTAGGCTATGAGCTTTTGTGGAGTTTTCTTGAACGTTACGAACCATAAATGAAATAATATGATCTGATACAATTATTCTAATAGGATTAGATTCTTTGTGGTGTTTTCGTTAATATTTACCACCCTTAAATGAAGTACGCTGATCAGAAACACTTCTCATAGAAGCATAAGAAGCTTTGTGAGGTTTTCTTGAATGTTTACCACACATAAATGAAGTAATCGGATCTGAAACACTTCTCGTAGTTGGATAAGATGCTTTGTGCTGTTTTCTTTAATGATTACCACCCACAAATGAAGTAATATAATCAGAATCACTCATAAATTAAGTACTCGGACTTGAAGCACATAGAGTGGTATTCTATGCTTCTTTGTGGTGTTTTAGTGAATGGTTACAACACATAAATAAACTACTCGGAGAATAAACTCTTCTCGTAGTAAGATATGATGCTTTGTGGAGTTTTCTTGAAAGGTTACCACTCATAAATGAACTACTCTGCTCAGAAACACTTCTCATAGTAGGGTAACATGCATTGTGGTGTTTTCTTTAGTGGTTAACACCCATAAATGAAGTACTCGGATAAAAAACACTTCTCGTAGTAGGATAAGATGCTTTGTGGTGTTTTCTAGATTGTTACCGCCAATTAATGATGTACTCGGACATGAAACACATAGAGTGGTATTCATGCTTCTTCGTGGTGTTTTAGTGAATGGTTCCACCATTAAATGAAATACTCGAAGAAGAAACACTTCTAGTAGTAGGCTATGAGGTTTTGAGGAGATTTCTTGAAACCTTATGACCCATAAATGAAATAATATGATCTGAAACAAATATCGTAATAGGATAAGATGCTTTGTGATATTTTCTTTAATGTTTACCACCCTTAAATGAAGTGCTCTCATCAATAACACTTCTCATTGAAGCATAAGAAGCTTTGTGGGGTTTTCTTGAATGGTTACCACTAGTAAATGAAGTAATCGAATCTGAAACACATCTCGTAGTTGTATAAGATACTTTGTGGTCTTTTTTTTAGTTGTTACCACCCATAAATGAAGTAATCGAATCTGAAACACATCTCGTAGTTGTATAAGATACTTTGTGGTCTTTTTTTTAATTGTTACCACTCATAAATTAAGTACTCGGACTTGAAGCACATAGAGTGGTATTCTATGCTTCTTTGTGTTGTTTTAGGAATGGTTACAACACATAAATAAACCACTCGGAGAATAAACTCTTCTCGTAGTAAGATATGATGCTTCGTTGAGTTTTCTTGAAAGGTTACCACTCATAAATAAAGTACTCAGATAAGAAACACTTCTCGTAGTAGGATAAGATGCTTGGTGGTGTTTTCTTGATTCTTATCGCCAATTAATGATGTACTCAGACATAAAGGACATAGTGTTGTAATCTTTGCTCCTTCATGGTGTTTGGTGAATGGTTACCACCTTTAATTACAGTATTCGGATAGCAAACCCTTCTCGGAGTATTCTATGATGCCTTGTGGGGTTTTCTTGAAACGTTACCACCAATAAACGAAGTAATTCATCCTGAAACGCTTCTCGTAGTAGGATAAGTTGTTTTGTGATGTTTTCTTTAATGGTTACCACACATAAATGATGTACTCGGTCGTGAAGCACATAAAGTGGCATTCTATGCTTCATTGTGGTGTTTTAGTGAATGGTTATACCATTAAATGAAGTACTCGAAGACGAAACACTTCTCGTAGTAGGCTATGAGGTTTTGTGGAGTTTTCTTGAACGTTACGAACCATAAATGAAATAATATGATCTGATACAATTATTCTAATAGGACTAGATGCTTTGTGGTGTTTTCTTTAATATTTACCACCCTTAAATGAAGTACGCTGATCAGAAACACTTCTCATAGAAGCATAAGAAGCTTTGTGAGGTTTTCTTGAATGGTTACCACACATAAATGAAGTAACCGGATCTGAAACACTTCTCGTAGTAGGATAAGATGCTTTGTGGTGTTTTCTTGATTGTTACCGCCAATTAATGATGTACTCGGACATGAAACACATAGAGTGGTATTCATGCTTCTTCGTGGTGTTTTAGTGAATGGTTCCACCATTAAATGAAGTACTCGATGAAGAAACACTTCTAGTAGTAGGCTATGAGGTTTTGAGGAGATTTCTTGAAACCTTACAACCCATAAATGAAGTAATATGATCTGAAACAAATATCGTAATAGGACAAGATGCTTTATGATATTTTCTTTAATGTTTACCACCCTAAAATGAAGTACTCTAATCAATAACACTTCTCATTGAAGCATAAGAAGCTTTGTGGGGTTTTCTTGAATGGTTACCACTAGTAAATGAAGTAATCGAGTCTGAAACACATCACGTTGTTGTTTAAGAGACTTTGTGGTCTTTTTTTTAATTGTTACCACCCATAAATGAAGTAATATGATTAGAATCACTCATAAATTAAGTACTCGGACTTGAAGCACATATAGTGATATTCTATGCTTCTTTGCGGAGTTTTAGTGAATGGTTACAACACATAAATAAACCACCCGGAGAATAAACTCTTCTCGTAGTAATATATGATGCTTTGTGGAGTTTTCTTGAAAGGTTACCACTCATAAATGAACTACTCTGCTCAGAAACACTTCTCATAGTAGGGTAACATGCATTGTGGTGTTTTCTTTAGTGGTTAACACCCATAAATGAAGTACTCGGATAAGAAACACTTCTCGTAGTAGGATAAGTTGCTTTGTGGTGTTTTCTTGATTGTTACCGCCAATTAATGATGTACTCGGACATGAAACACATAGAGTGGTATTCATGCTTCTTCGTGGTGTTTTAGTGAATGGTTCCACCATTAAATGATGTACTCGATGAAGAAACACTTCTAGTAGTAGGCTATGAGGTTTTGAGGAGATTTCTTGAAACCTTACGACCCATAAATGAAGTAATATGATCTCAAACAAATATCGTAATAGGACAAGATGCTTTATGATATTTTCTTTAAAGTTCACCACCCTAAAATGAAGTACTCTCATCAATAACACTTCTCATTGAAGCATAAGAAGCTTTGTGGGGTTTTCTTGAATGGTTACCACTAGTAAATGAAGTAATCGAGTCTGAAACACATCACGTTGTTGTTTAAGAGACTTTGTGGTGTTTTTTTTAATTGTTACCACCCATAAATGAAGTAATATGATTAGAATCACTCATAAATTAAGTACTCGGACTTGAAGCACATATAGTGGTATTCTATGCTTCTTTGTGGTGTTTTAGTGAATGGTTACAACACATAAATAAAACACCCGGAGAATAAACTCTTCTCGTAGTAAGATATGATGCTTTGTGGAGTTTTTTTGAAAGGTTACCACTCATAAATGAAGTACACTGCTCAGAAAAATTTCTCATAGTAGGGTAACATGCATTGTGGTGTTTTCTTTAGTGGTTACCACTCATAAATAAAGTACTCAGATAAGAAACACTTCTCGTAGTAGGATAAGATGCTTGGTGGTGTTTTCTTGATTCTTATCGCCAATTAATGATGTACTCAGACATAAAGAACATAGTGTTGTAATCTTTGCTCCTTCATGGTGTTTGGTGAATGGTTACCACCTTTAATTACAGTATTCGGATAGCAAACCCTTCTCGGAGTATGCTATGATGCCTTGGGGGTTTTCTTGAAACGTTACCACCCATAAACGAAGTAATTCATCCTGAAACGCTTCTCGTAGTAGGATAAGTTGTTTTGTGATGTTTTCTTTAATGGTTACCACACATAAATGATGTACTCGGTCGTGAAGCACATAAAGTGGAATTCTATGCTTCATTGTGGTGTTTTAGTGAATGGTTATACCATTAAATGAAGTACTCGAAGATGAACACTTCTCGTAGTAGGTTATGAGGTTTTGTGGAGTTTTCTTGAACGTTACGAACCATAAATGAAATAATATGATCTGATACAATTATTCTAATAGGATTAGATGCTTTGTGGTGTTTTCTTTAATATTTACCACCCTTAAATGAAGTACGCTGATCAGAAACACTTCTCATAGAAGCATAAGAAGCTTTGTGAGGTTTTCTTGAATGGTTACCACACATAAATGAAGTAATCGGATCTGAAACACTTCTCGTAGTTGGATAAGATGCTTTGTGCTGTTTTCTTTAATGATTACCACCCACAAATGAAGTAATAAGATCAGAATCACTCATAAATTAAGTACTCGGACTTGAAGCACATAGAGTGGTATTCTATGTTTCTTTGTGGTGTTTTAGTGAATGGTTACAACACATAAATAAACTACTCGGAGAATAAACTCTTCTCGTAGTAAGATATGATGCTTTGTGGAGTTTTCTTGAAAGGTTACCACTCATAAATGAACTACACTGCTCAGAAACACTTCTCATAGTAGGGTAACATGCATTGTGGTGTTTTCTTTAGTGGTTAACACCCATAAATGAAGTACTCGGATAAAAAACACTTCTCGTAGTAGGATAAGATGCTTTGTGGTGTTTTCTTGATTGTTACCGCCAATTAATGATGTACTCGGACATGGAACACATAGAGTGATATTCATGCTTCTTCGTGGTGTTTTAGTGAATGGTTCCACCATTAAATGAAGTATTTGAAGAAGAAACACTTCTAGTAGTAGGCTATGAGGTTTTGAGGAGATTTCTTGAAACCTTACGACCCATAAATGAAGTAATATGATCTGAAACAAATATCGTAATAGGATAAGATGCTTTGTGATATTTTTTTTAATGTTTACCACCCTTAAATGAAGTACTCTCATCAATAACACTTCTCATTGAAGCATAAGAAGTTTTGTGAGGTTTTCTTGAATGGTTACCACTAGTAAATGAAGTAATCGAATCTGAAACACATCCCGTAGTTGTATAAGATACATTGTGGTCTTTTTTTTAATTGTTACCACCCATAAATGAAGTAATATGATTAGAATCACTCATAAATTAAGTACTCGGACTTGAAGCACAAACAGAGGTATTCTATGCTTCTTTGTGGTGTTTTAGTGATTGGTTACAACACATAAATAAACCACATAGAGAATAAACTTTTCTCGTAGTAAGAAATGTTGCTTTGTGGAGTTTTCTTAAAAGGTTACCACTCATAAATGAAGTACACTGCTCAGAAAAAATTCTCATAGTAGGGTGACATGCATTGTGGTGTTTTCTTTAGTGGTTACCACCCATAAATAAAGTACTCAGATAAGAAACACTTCTCGTAGTAGGATTAGATGCTTTGTGATATTTTCCTTAATGTTTACCACCCTTAAATGAAGTACCCTCATCAATAACACTTCTCATTGAAGCATAAGAAGCTTTGTGAAGTTTTCTTGAATGGTTACCACACTTAAATGAAGTAATCTGATTTGGAATACTTCTCGTAGTTGGATAAAATGCTTTGTGCTGTTTTCTTTAATGGTTACTACCCACAAATGAAGTAATATGATCAGAATCAATCATAAATTTAGTACTCGGACTCGAAGCACATAGAGTGGTATTTTATGATTCTTTGTGGTGTTTTAGTGAATGGTTACAACACATAAATAAACCACTCGGAGAATAAACTCTTCTCGTAGTAAGATATGATGCTTTGTGGAGTTTTCTTGAAAGGTTACCACTCATAAATGAACTACTCTGCTCAGAAACACTTCTCATAGTAGGGTAACATGCATTGTGGTGTTTTCTTTAGTGGTTACCACCCATAAATGAAGTACTCGGATAAGAAACACTTCTCGTAGTAGGATAAGTTGCTTTGTGGTGTTTTCTTGATTGTTACCGCCAATTAATGATGTACTCGGACATGAAACACATAGAGTGGTATTCATGCTTCTTCGTGGTGTTTTAGTGAATGGTTCCACCATTAAATGAAGTACTCGATGAAGAAACACTTCTAGTAGTAGGCTATGAGGTTTTGAGGAGATTTCTTGAAACCTTACAACCCATAAATGAAGTAATATGATCTGAAACAAATATCGTAATAGGACAAGATGCTTTATGATATTTTCTTTAATGTTTACCACCCTAAAATGAAGTACTCTAATCAATAACACTTCTCATTGAAGCATAAGAAGCTTTGTGTGGTTTTCTTGAATGGTTACCACTAGTAAATGAAGTAATCGAGTCTGAAACACATCACGTTGTTGTTTAAGAGACTTTGTGGTCTTTTTTTTAATTGTTACCACCCATAAATGAAGTAATATGATTAGAATCACTAATAAATTAAGTACTCGGACTTGAAGCACATATAGTGATATTCTATGCTTCTTTGCGGTGTTTTAGTGAATGGTTACAACACATAAATAAACCACCCGGAGAATAAACTCTTCTCGTAGTAAGATATGATGCTTTGTGGAGTTTTCTTGAAAGGTTACCACTCATAAATGAAGTACACTGCTCAGAAAAATTTCTCATAGTAGGGTAACATGCATTGTGGTGTTTTCTTTAGTTGTTACCACCCATAAATAAAGTACTCAGATAAGAAACACTTCTCGTAGTAGGATAAGATGATTTGTGGTGTTTTCTTGATTCTTATCGCCAATTAATGATGTACTGAGACATAAAGAACATAGTGTTGTAATCTTTGCTCCTTCATGGTGTTTGGTGAATGGTTACCACCCTTAATTACAGTATTCGGATAGCAAACCCTTCTCGTAGTATGATATGATGCCTTGTGGGGTTTTCTTGAAACGTTACCACCCATAAACGAAGTAATTCATCCTGAAACGCTTCTCGTAGTAGGATAAGTTGTGTTTTCTTTAATGGTTACCACACATAAATGATGTATT
Source organism: Eleocharis quinqueflora (assembly GCA_964058865.1). NCBI lineage: Eukaryota > Viridiplantae > Streptophyta > Magnoliopsida > Poales > Cyperaceae > Eleocharis > Eleocharis quinqueflora. The sequence goes on from CAXKVX010002506.1 coordinate 30,701, forward strand.
CGGTCGTGAAGCACATAAAGTGGTATTCTATGCTTCATTGTGGTGTGTTAGTGAATGGTTATACCATAAATGAAGTACTCGGATAAGAAACACTTCTCATAGTATGATAAGATGCTTTGTGGTGTTTTCTTGATTGTTACCGCCAATTAATGATGTACTCGGACATGAAACACATAGAGTGGTATTCTATACTTCTTTGTGGTGTTTTAGTCAATGTTTCCACCATTAAATTAAGTACTCGAAGAAGAAACACTTCTCGTAGTAGGCTATGAGGTTTTGAGGAGATTTCTTGAAACCTTACGACCCATAATGAAGTAATATGATCTGAAACAAATATTGTAATAAGATAAGATGCTTTGATATATTTTCTTTAATGTTTACCACCCTTAAATGAAGTACTCTCATCAATAACACTTCTCATTGAAGCATAAGAAGATTTGTGGGGTTTTCTTGAATGGTTACCACTAGTAAATGAAGTAATCGGATCTGAAACACATCTCGTAGTTGTATAAGATACTTTGTGGTCTTTTTTTTAATGGTTACCACCCATAAATGAAGTAATATGATCAGAATCACTCATAAATTAAGTACTCGGATTTGAAGCACATAGAGTGGTATTCTATGCTTCTTTGTGGTGTTTTAGTGAATGGTTACAACACTTAAATAAACTACTCGTAGAATAAACTCTTCTCGTAGTAAGATATGATGCTTTGTGGAGTTCTCTTGAAAGATTACCACTCATAAATGAAGTACTCAGCTCAGAAACACTTCTCATAGTAGGGTAACATGTATTGTGGTGTTTTCTTTAGTGATTACCACCCATAAATGAAGTACTCGGATAAGAAACACTTCTCGTAGTATGATAATATCCTTTGTGGTGTTTTCATGATTGTTACCGCCAATTAATGACGTACTTGGACATAAATAACCAAGTGTTGTAATCTATGCTCCTTCTTGGTGTTTAGTGAAAGGTTAACACCCTTAATTATATTATTCGGATAGCAAACTCTTCTTGTAGTAGGCTATGTTGCGTTGTGAGGTTTTCTTGAAAGGTTAGTGAAAGGTTAACACTCTTAATTATAGTATTCAGATAGCAAACTCTTCTTGGTGTTTAGTGAAAGGTTACCACCCATAAACGAAGTAATCCATTCTGAAACACTTCTCGTAGTAGGATAAGATGCTTTGTGATGTTTTTTAATGGTTACCACACTTAAATCATGTACTCGGACGTGAAGCACATAAAGTGGTATTCTATGCTTCATCGTGGTGTTTTAGTGAATGGTTACACCATTAAATGAAGTACTCGAAGATGAAACACTTCTCGTAGTAGGCTATGAGGTTTTGTGGAGTTTTCTTGAATGTTACGACCCATAAATGAATTAATCAGATCTGAAACAATTATTATAATGTTATAAGATGTTTTGTGGTGTTTTCTTTAATGTTACCACCCTTAAATGAAGTACTCTGATCAGAAACATTTCTCGAAAATAAATTCTTCTCGTAGTAAGATATGATGCTTTGTGAAGTTTTTTTGACAGGTTACCACTCATAAATGAAGTACTCTGCTCACAAACACTTCTCCTAGTAGTATCGCATGCTTTGTGGTGTTTTCTTTAGTGGTTATCACCCATAAATGAAGTACTCGGATAAGAAACACTTTTCGTAGTAGGATAAGATGCTTTTTGGTGTTTTCTTGATTGTTACCGTTAATAAATGATGTACTCGGACATAAATCACATAGAATGGTATTTTGTACTTCTTCGTGGTGTTTTAGTGAATTGTTCCACCATTAAATGAAGTACTCGAAGAAGAAACACTTCTCGTAGTAGTAGTCTAAGAGATTTTGTGGAATTTTCTTGAAACGTTCCGACCCATAGAAGTAATCCAATCTGAAACAATTATCGTAATAAGATAAGATGCTTTTGTGATGTTTTCTTGAATGGTTATCACACTTAAATGAAGTACTCGGACATAAAGAACCAAGATTGGTAACCTATGTCCCTTCATGGTGTTTAGTGAAAGGTTACCATCCTTAATTGAAGTATTCGTAAAACAAACACTTCTCGTAGTAGGCTATGATGCTTTGTGGGGTCTTCTTGAAACGTTACCACACATAAACGAAGTAATTCACTCTGAAACGCTTCTCATTGTAGGATAAGATGCTTTGTGGTGTTTTCTTGATTGTTTACCGCCAATAAATGTACTCGAACATGAAGTATATAGAGTGGTATTCTATAGTTCTTCGTGGTGTTTTAGTGAATGGTTCCACCATTAAATGAAGTACTCGAAGAAGAAACACTTCTCGTTGTAGGCTATGAGGTTTTGTGAAGTTTTCTTGAAATATTACGACCCATAAATGAAGTAATCCAATCTGAAACAATTATCATAATAGGATATGATGCTTTTGTGATGTTTTATTTATTAGTTACCACACTTAATTGAAATAAGCTAGAGTAGTAATCTATGCTCCTTCATGGTGTTTAGTGAAATGCTATCACCCTTAATTGAAGTATTCGTAGAACAAACACTTCTCGTAGTAGGCTGTGATGCTTTGTGTGATTTTCTTGAAACGTTACCACACATAAACGAAGTAATTCATTCTGAAACGCTTCTCGTAGTAGGATAAGATGTGTTGTGATGTTTTCTTTAATGGTTACCACCCTTAAATAATGTACTCGGACATTAAGCACATATAGTGGTATTCTATGCTTCTCCATGGTGTTTTAGTGAATCGTTACATCATTAAATGAAGTACTCGAAGAATAAACACTTCTCGTAGTAGGCTATGAAGTTTTGTGGAGTTTTCTTGAAATGTTACAACCCATAAATGAAGTAATATGATCAGAAACAATTGCTTCAACTCGGATTACGGATCATCTCGAATCGGATCGGGTCGGGTTCGGATAGTTTGACTTTATCAAAATATCGGATCGGTCGAGTTCAAGTCAGATCGGATCGGACGGATTTCTTGGATCAGATCGGTTCTGCCACCTCTAATCTTTAGGGTCATGTTTGGTTGTGGAGTAAGAGGTGGATTAACTCTCTTACTCTACACTTAATCCACCAAACGTGGAGTAAAATTGATGGAGTAAGTTGGAGTAAGATTTAAATTAATCCGGAGTAAGTTACTCCACCTCTTTAGGTGAATTAGCTTAATCTACCAAACATGATTAACTTACTCCACCTTAATTTGGAGTAAGTAATTTAATCCGAATTAAAGTTACTCCACAATCAAACATGACCATATAGGAGACTTCAAAACATCATAACTGTAAAAAAGATCAGCTTTTTTTGGGTTAAAAAATTATGATTTCAATAAATTGATGAACCAAACAAAATGAGTTGCTATGCTGTGTACATTTCGTTCAGATCATAACAACCGTTCAAATCTAAATATAATATTATAATTCGCAGTGCAAAAATCTCACATATTATCTCGTCTTTTCCATATTTTTTAAACGAAATACCCATATGACCATTAACCATATTATATCTTTATCCACTGCATGTACTAGACATAAAGAAAGCTTTGAGGTAACTAGGTATATATTAAGAGTCGAACCGTAAAAAAATCGTGGTAACTAAAATGCTTTTTCATCTCGCACTTTTTCAACAATATTAACTTTTTAAATTGTTTTTATTCGGAACATGTCAATCGTTAATAAAAAGAAGTGACACATAGCTGCAGTGGCAGATTCATGTGTGCTAACTGCTAATAATGCTTTCAGTGTTCCTCATTATTCTATCGAATACTCTATTGAATATGTGGGAATTTGTACTGTGTACAACAAAATTTCGTATATATCAAATTTCATACTAATTATTTATATCAATTTTATTATGCATCTTTATTCGAGTTATCATGCACATTATTTGAGTTATTGTGTATGTTATATCATAATAAATATTTCAGTACAGAAATTAACATGTATAATTATTTCATTATAAAAAATAACATGCATGATAACTCAAATAATGTGCACGATAACTCAACTAAATGTGCATAATAAAATCGACAACATGTATAACTAATTCATTACAAAAAATAACATGCATAATAACTCAAATAATGTCTAGTATAACTCAACTAAAGATACATAATAAAATCGATATCAATAGTCGATATCAAATATAGTATCTACGTATCAGCTCCCATTTCTTACAATTACTTATAGATGACCTCATAAATTTTGTATCGCATCTACTGTTGAACTTTTCATCTTTTGTTGGCTTTGTGAAGTCCTTTCTTTTTTTGGCAAAGTATCATCTCCTTTTTATACCATTGTTAAGATCCCAAATAGTATTTTTATGAATTTTTAGTTGTTAGTAATATTAGATAGTACTATTATGATTTATGAAGAAAATATATAAAATCAGACAAAATTGTGATTTTGTTGATAGGACACCAGATTTAAATTTTTTTGTAGCAAAATTTATCCACAAAATAGTACATATTTAATATTCCAATAAAGCAAAACAGTCCTTTTGCATGGCACATATTACAATAAATCAACAGGACAATATCTTCTGGTTTCCGTATTACACAACTCCTACGATGAATACAAAGATTCTCTTATCCAGAACTGCATTTACAGCTTGGAAAGCAGTCATTAATTAAACATAATCAAGGCACAATTAATGATGGTAAGTAAAACTGTAAAAGTGCAACCATATGCCATATTTAACCATATCAGATCTTGTGCCGCGCGGTAACTGCCGCGCAGGAGATCTGAATTCTTCAATTGTATTAAGATTCGTGCAAACTAAACTTCAAAAATACGGATTCCTGAATCAAATTCACAGCGTTGGTTTCGCGTGGTAGAGTTGTTCTGAACCCTTGGATCGTGCCGCAGCACCAGATAAGCTCCCCATATTTACCCATATCTCGTCAGCATTTCAAGGTGACATTAAAAGATGCATTGATAAGGTCGCGATCATAGCATGATTTAGAGAAGATACGGCCTACAAAGGCGAGTACGCATCTCTGCTAACAAGACTGCTATCCTTTATGTCGCAAGGATCATTCCAGTAAATTAGGGTTTTAATAACGGGGCGGGTCGGGTATCCGTGGATCCGACTTGTCCGGATTCACGGATCCACGGGTACGGCTGGACGGGTATGCACGAGTCCGAACCCAAAATCTCCAACCCGACTCGTGATAAATCTGGGCGGGTAGGGTCCAGGCGAGTCGGGCAAGGGTCGGATCCGTCCAAATTTTTTATTTTTTTTTATTTTTTTGAATTTTTCTGAAATTTTTTAAAATTTTTTTGAATTTTTGCACGATTCACAAGTCGAATTCACGGGTCCACGGGTCCACGAGTCGGGCACGGGTGGATCTTGGGACGGATCGGGCACGAGTATACACGGATTTGGGGCCAACTCGACCCGTGCTAGATCCGTGGATCCGGGATCGGGCGGGTAGACCCGCCTAGATTTTTTTGAAACACTACAATAAATACTGTAATTCTATATAAACAACGTTTTCACTGTTCATAGCTACAGTAAAATCATTATTTTTATTTTTCATCTCTTTTTATTTTTTTTCGCCCGAAAGTTTGACTAGTATTTTTTTTATTGATGCTCTAATTTAGATTCAATATAAATTTTGCTGTCATAATACAAAAATATAGAATTTAACTTTTTTTCGCGCAGAGCGCGAGCCTATAACCAGGAGCGGAGCTACATAGGCTCAGAATGGATCAGCTGATTCACCCTGAAAAAAAGAATTTCAAAATTTACCATGTAAATAGAAAACTCTTTTGAAAAATAAGCTTGTAATTTCAATATTTTTTAAAATATTCATAATTTTGAATCATTCTGAAAAAAAATCAAAATATTAAATCACTCTAGAAATTTTCTTGAATCCGTCCTGCGCGAATAACGAGTGAAATTAATAGTCGCACCAGTACGGCACTACCACCACGACAAAAGTTAAATTTTCAATAAACTCCAGATATCTTTTTTATTTTCTTTTCAAGCCATCATCTTCATATTTCTCTGGACGAATCGGGCAGATTAATTAATTTAAATTTATTGATAAATGGCATCGCACATTGGCAGTTTTTTTTATTAACAGAATAATTGTAATTATTTTGTAAAAGATATGAAACATTGTTTGATTTTAGATGTACTAAAAAGAACCATAAATAATTTACCGTTCTTTTTTTCTAATAAAAAAAGGAGTTCAAAGGAACGATAAATTTTATATCATTCCTTTTTTTTTTTTACAAAATAGCTTCATCCTCGGAGTGTTATATCGTTCCTGCTATTAATAAAAAAAACTGTAAATTCTTTATTGTTCTTTCTATTAAAAAAACTAACTTTTTCTTTTACAAAATATGTATATTTTTCTATTACTAAAAAAGCTGGCACATTGGCATGACAATAGTTATTAACAATCTATTGAATGTGAAGAGGGACAAGAACTCATTGACAATTTTAAAAACTATTTTTCAAACTAATTTGAAAAATTATTATTTTTCTGCTTTATAATTTTCATTTTCTGAAATTGTCAAAATAATTTATTGACAGCTGTATCGACACGAACCGTCATATTTGAATCACGAACAATATTTTTATGAGCGCGACAATGTTTGATGAAGGAAACAACGTTTTTTACTGAAATGATAGGTACTTTATTTTTTTGTATTAATACAATGGATTTGAATTCATTGATACATGTCCTCGTTGTTATAATGTTTTATTAGAATAACAAATGCGACGTATGAAGAGTAACTATACAGGGGAAAAACTTGCATACTCCAGTAGCTGGTATATATGTACTTCAACTAGTGGTGATTGGTGAAATTGAAAAAGTAAAATTATTATATATTATTATGAGATACAATGAATGTGATTGGTGAAATTGAGTATATTGGATACTCGTGGAGTATGCAAAAAAAAATTCCATTATATAGCTACAACTTTTATAGGTGATTAAAAAAATTAATCATTTGGAATTGCATTGTTTTGAAGTAGATAAAATTTGAATGTATGATTAACTGTTATAAACGTGAAAAATAGTTGCAACTCATAATACATACATTTTGCAGCTAAGAGGCCATGATTACCTTTAAATTACATTAAAAACCTCGATTAGCGTGGCAACCAAGTTTGAAAAACATGTAAATAAAATTACAAAATTTACTGGGTGTTTTGTGCAAAAGACCCAACATTTTATGCTAACGGGAGACACTAGCACAGATTATAGAACACGAAGTAGAAAACTACAAAAGGAAACTTCAGTGGAATCAGTTTGCCTTATTTTTGGGTCCTTTAACTAGGGTTGATATTCAAACGGGCGGGTACGGGTTGTTCGGATACGGATTGTATATGTGGGACGGGTTAAACGGAACGGATTGAAATGGGTTGAATTTGGGGTGATGATTCGAAATCGTCCATTGACCCGTCGGGTTGGACGGAATGGGTTGAGACAGGGCGGGTACGGGCGGTCACGGGTTGAGACGGATTGTGATGAATTAAGGAGGATTAAGGGCGTGGGTTGTTCGGCTACGGGTTGTACAGGTGGGACGGGTTAAACGGAACGTATTGGAACGTGTTGAATTTGGGGTGATGACCCGAACTCGTCCATTGACCCGTCGGGTTGGACGGAATGGGTTGAGACGGGACGGGTACGGGTGGTCACGAGTTGAGACGGATTGAGATGAATTGAGGAGGATTAAGGGCGGGTCAAGACGGGTTGGGAGCAAATTGAGGTGGGTTGAAACAGATTGGAGCAGATTACAGACGAATTGGAACAAATTGGTGTGGATTGAGACGAATTACAAACAGATTGGGACGAATTGTTGCAGGTTGGAACGGATTACGAATCACGAGCACAGACGAAACGGGTTGTGGACTAGTTAGGAAGTGGTTTTATTTAGATTTGTTGTAATGAGAGAATTTTATGAACAAAATCTGTCCCTCTATCTAGCAAATATGAAATCAAACATAACATTATCTTTTCGTTAAAAGTGGCCATAAGTGGCATGTGAATTTTTTATTTTTTTATTTTTGTTCTTTTGTCCTGCCAACGAGCTTTTAATGTTAGAAATTACAGAAAGAAACTGTACGAAAATAAAAATTGAAGATGCTATTGATATCTGAAATAATTTTAATAGAGAAAATTATTTTTTAATTATATACATTACCTTTTATATGAAATAACAAAAGTATAATTATACTAGACTATCAAAATTATCATAAAATATGTGGGGTTAGATAGGTTAGAGGGGCAGTGTTTGCTAGATAAGATTTTGTTTGTAACTTAATGCTTTTGTTGCTTAATTATAATGGCAAGTGGTAATTTTTGGAAATTGGTTTGTTTATAAAAAAGTTAAAAAGTAATAACACAAAAGAGGACAAAGAATCTCACTTTTGTCTGCCTTACACAGTATTTGTTATTTTTGGCAGGAAGCTGTCATGATGTGGTCCCAAACCAAAAAAAATAAAAAAAATGTACTGCAAGTCTTCAACTAGGGTTTAAAAAATACCCGGGCGGGTCTACCCGCCCGTGGATCCGCCCGTGCCGGACCCGTACCCGTGCCCGGATCCGTCCGGATCCGCGGATCCCGGATCCACGGATCTATCACGGGTCAGGTTGGCCCCAAATCCTCCAAACCCGTCTAAACCCGTGCCCGTGTAGACCCGTGGACCCGACCCGTAGATCCGTGCAAAAATTCAAAAAAATACAAAAAAAATTCAAAAAAATTCAAAAAAATTAAAAAAAAAATCAGAAAAATTCGAAAAATATATATATATATTAAAATAATGTGCAGTTTTAAATTCAAAAATTCGAAAAAAATTCAGAAAAATAAAAAAAAATTCGAAAAAAATTCAAAAATTTGGACGGATCCGACCCGACCCGCCCGACCCGTCTGGACCCGCCCGGGTTTATCACGGGGTCGGGTTGGGGGTTTTGGGTTCGGACCCGTGCATACCCGCCCCGTCGTACCCGTGGATCCGGACGGGTCGGATCCACGGGTACCCGACCCGCCCCGTTTTGAGAACACTATCTTCAACTAAACGACGAGTCCATTTTTTTAGGATAATGTTTCGTAGTTACTACATTTGATATCAACTATTGATATCGATTTTATTATGTACTTTTAGTTAAGTTATTCTGCACATTATTTGAGTTATTATGCATGTTATACCATAACTATTACAGTACAAAAAATAACATGTATAACTATTTCAATAAAAAAAAATAACGTGTGCATAATAAGTCAAATAATGTGCATGATAACTCCACGAAAGGTACATAATAAAATCAATAACATGTATAACTATTTCGGTACAAAAAATAAAATGCATAATAACTCAAATAATGTGCAGGATAACTCAACTAAATGTGCATAATAAAATCGGTATCAATAGTTGGTATCAAATATGATATCTACGTATCAGCTCCCTTTTTTTTAATTTATTGAGCGTAGTCTTACGACACATACATTCACAAATAAATTTAAAAATAAATTTAAAAACTTTCTTTCTAAAAATGACTTCTATCAAAAACCTCAGACTTCTTTCATAAATATTTTGTGTCTTACCACTGCACTGAATATGACTTGACAACAATGATTCCCAATTACAACCGCTATGTGATTTTTTTTTCTAATTACCACAATGTGAAATTATTAATGAAGGACTATAGTAATTCTCAGAAAAAAAATGCTTATGTAAAGACAGAAGAAAATAACAAAAACATTAGAATAGAAGCGAAGGATAATTCATATTTTAAATAGAAGTTGGAAGATTTTAAGATTTTTGTTCCACCCCTCACTGAGAATTAATTTTTTTTCCGAAGAAAATCTAATTCTTCAACCTTATATTACTACAATACTATCCCATTTAGGGGCGGAGCTACGTAGGTTCAGGATAGGTCAGTTTATAATTTCTGAAAAATAGAAAAAATTTCAAAATTGATCATGTAATTAGAAATTTTTTTTCTAAAAACTAGACTTATAATTTGAATCTTTTTTAAAATTTCATAATTTTGAACCACCTGAAAAAAATCAAAATGTTGAACCACCCTGAAAATTTTCCTGGATCCGCCTGTCCCATCTATTTTTCTTCTAATTTAATTTTTAATATTTCTTTTATTTTTATTTACTAGTAAATTTCATAGTATATTACCAACATATTATAATATATTTTCACTTCATACTATTATTATTGTTGTTGTTTGTTAATATATTTCACTTTATATTTCAAACAGAAGCTTAAGTAAAAGTTTGTATCTGTTGTTATTTTTGGGAATAACAGGGTCATGTTATCCCTGATTCGACAGTCAGATTTCGACGCAAATAAATGATACAGATGGACAATACAAGATCCGATGTATTATATATTTTATTCGTTAGATGAAAATAAACGATCAGATCAGAAAATAACAGAACACCGTTATCCCCAAAATAACAGCAGATGGGTAAAAGAGACATCTTTCACTGATAATTATTACTTCATGCGGCGACAATCAATGTCAATGGAGATGAAATGATGAATGCTTCAAAGATAGAACGACATCGACATGACAGCCGGGGTCTTTTTATTTTTTTTACTTTCCAAGAACTCTAGTACCTATGATTTCTTTTTAACCAATTAGTTTTTCAAATAATTTTTAGTTTAGTGAAAATTAATATACAAATTTAGAAAAATTTAACAGGACGATTAGAATTAAGAAAACTTCAATGTTCAAAAGAAAAATATCAATCAACATATGAAAAATAAAGGATGCATCACAAATTTAACATAGATAAATATTTAAGGTACCATTAAGTTACTACTACAGATTCATAATTAAAAGTTCTCTAGCATTCAACCAAAATAAACATTAAACATAAGCAATTTGCCATAACATAGATAATAGCTTAATAGTTTCACACAAAAGACCAGTTTTGGAACATGAACGCGAGGCAATGCGCAGAATCATCGTCTGTCAGAACCTTCCACGATACTGCCGAGTCATAGGACACCGGCCTTCGCATACTAGACATACACACACCACCAGGCAGAGAAGCATAACCCTAACCGAAGAACAGGAGAAACTGATTAGAGACGAAGGATCGCCGTAATTGTGACTTGAATGGTAGGTGATTTAGAATATTTGTAATCAGTAAAAACAGAAGTAACAACCCTACTTCAATATAACAATAGAGACTGCCATGAAAAACACAACAAGCAAATTCCTGGAGGACTGGTAAGAAAATGATGGGTAATTTACCTGTTGCATAATTTTGGGGAACTCAGCACAAAGTATCTTCCTCCCATCTTCATCTAGAATCTTCTCAAGGGAAATATCTTGCAGAGAAATCAGAGTTGTCTCAAGCATGTCAAGTCCAGCTTGGTTTGCAAAGGTGAACACCGGCGCCGCCTGAGAAACATATTCAAGTTTCAACCAATTCTTACTCCAAAAGATTCAAGTAGCATAGAATTTAGGATGTGCAAATTTACCTTCATAGAGCAGCAGACGATGGCGTCAGAATGGTGCCAGATTTGTTTCAGCATAGAATCATCACTTCCCTGGGAGTCAAGACTACCAAGGAGATCTGCCCCACTATGAAACCTGAAAACATACATCACTCCATCAAAACCCCCACAATTACTATACAAACAGGTTGCTAATGGCCTCTATCTTATTGGTTGTGATATGGCAACATAACAGAGGGTAACAGAAAAAGGCGGGATATATCAGGTGACACTTACTGATGGACATGTGATCTTAATTACAACAGCACAACATAAGAATTATTAGTATATGCCTGAGATTAGAACCAAATAACTGAAGGTCCAAAAAGGGAATTCTGTAATTAATTATCAGAGAAATAAATATGCCAGTGAATAGTACCTGTAACTCCTATAAATCCATCGAGCCAGAGTGTGAGCCTCAGGAGAGGCACCAGGGAACTGCCTGGGCTCAATCTGCGTACCAATGCGGGAAGGCGATATCGCCATAGCTACATGCTGTACTGAGGCCACCACACTTCTGACATATTGCCGGGCCATTGCCGCAACACTGTCGCGCAGGTTGTTCTCATATGAGAACTGAAATGCAATAGTCAGGACGGACCTGGTGTTGCTGTATGAATTTGGGTTGGAGCTGTCAGAATCAGCCAGCGTAGCCCTGTCACCAGACCTAACCTCTAGAGAGGATGCCAGATCAAGAGTGCGGGTGCTCCTGCTGTTGTCCTGAGACAGCAAAAATAATAAGTTAATAAACAGACATACGCAGGCTAATATTGTTAACTTGAAATCTATCAGCATGTGATTTTGTAAAGTTTGTATTAGGATGTCAAAAATCACAAAAGGTAACACCCATAATTCTTGAAAGTAAATATAATACCCTGACTACAAAGGTAAATATAACAAACAAAGGTAAAACATTAAATTTTACCGTCTTCGAATCAAGAGGAATAACACGAAACCCAGATGGGAGAAGAGGTGTGTCATCAGAAAAGGATTCATCGATTGGGGCAAATACAAGCTGAGCACACGAACCAAGTGAACTCTCATCCAACCCACTACACAACTGCATATTTCAACAAAAGTTCCGTGATATATTTGGTAAATAAGAAAACAACATAGAATATTAGAGCATCTTCATCCCTGAAACTCTTAGAATTTCTAATCTGATGTGGCAGTTGCTAAATGAGTTTTAGAGATGTAGATGAGATTCTTATTTAACAATTTTGCTTCAGAATTTCTTATTTAGCAACTTTATTCCAGAGTTTATAAACTCTGAAGTGACTTCATAATTGGCTGAAGTGGCTTCATAATTGGCTGAAGTTGATTTGCCTCCCAACGCTCTCCCTCATATAATTGGTTGATGTGACAATTAAAAAACTCTAATTATAGTTTCAAGAATGTGGAGTTTAGAAACTAACAATTTCTAAACTGATGTGACAATTATTTAGAAACTCTAAGAGTTTCAAAGATGGAGATTCTCTTATCTGTTAAGAAGTTCAATTTGTATTTATTGTACCTGAAGCATATATAGGTCCCTTGGTAATACCATGTTATCATGGCTGAATGCATGTCCCTCGAGCCTCATGACTTCCAAAAACTAGAATATACAAAAGTATATCAATATAACATATATACACTAAACAAAAAAAGATACTAAAATTTATTAAATAAACAGGCATACTTCTTCATGCTCCAGAGTATGTGCCAGGGGCAGTATAACTTGGCTACCCAGAAAGCCATTGTTGGGCCTCAGCCCTGGAACCGCATACGGACCCGCCTGCAGAGAGGCAGCTGAATAAGCATCGACTCCACAGTCAGCCCACTCTGACCGATGCTCCCTTAGGAACCTGACCAGCAAACCTGGCGGCACATTCTACATGCATAAAAACAACTGCATCAGACATGAAGGAAACTATCCAACATTTCACTGCATGAAAGATTTAAAAATAATGAAACCTGAAGAAGCATTGATGCCTTCGCACAAAGGATTCCACCACTAGTGGAAACAAATGGGTTTGAAGAGGGGAAAACAGATCCAATAAGTCTGTTAGGAGAGGTATTGATTGCTATCACCACATCTTCAACCCCGTCGCTGTTCATTACAGACCACCCATCATCAGCAAAACCATTAACAGCATCGTTAAAACCCCTTTTTCAAATAAGAAAATAGAACAAAGTCAATCATAAGCTCTATACTAGCAGTAGAGAAAAATATTCCACGTAAAATAACAAGGTAAAAAAAGGACCTGCTCAGCCTCTGACTAAAAGTTCTCAGCACGGCAGGCTGACGACCTCCACAATATGGAATTTCACCACTTAATTCGAGAGCAATTTGCCTAATATGACGCAAGGCCTATATCGAAATTGAGAAACATTATAAGCATATTTTAAATAATATAACAGGAAAAACTTTTATGTTAAACATAACAAAATAAGGGATTAGCTTGCACTTACAGCAATAGTCATTTTCTGTGCAAGAATTTTTGGCGACTCATACAGCGGCCTAAGAACCTCCGGTACACTCCATGCCTGCAATGATAATTTAAATAATATCAAATAAAAGGTGACATGTCACAACATTTCAATTAATCAGCATTTCCTTCATTTACTCACATCCAGGTCAATATGATCAACTATATGAATCATTGAGCCACCTCCTTCACAGGGTCGGATCAAGTATCCACTTGGAAGCATTTCGGCTCTAAGGAAATTCTGGGCAGGCGGACCAGTGGGCCCTCCAGTTGAAGGTGTCAGCGACCTCTCACAAATCTGAGAAACCAAGCATTTACTAAGCCATATAACAAGAAAAATAAATTGACTTTATTTTGTAGCGTCAGATGCTGCAATACCACTAGACTCCCATCCTCCAGGCCAGTTGTGTACCGAAGAGTCCACAAGTCCCGTGCTGCTGCCAGAGTGGTAGGAGCATATGTCTGAAACATAGCAACATTATACATTAAGTCATTAAGAACTATTTATTTGAGCTTCAAGTAATAAAAAAAATAATGATAACCTACAAAATATGCAAACCTGCATATAGATCAACTCAATAGTACCACCATTGCCAGTCGGGATCACGCTAAGCACATCAACCGACCGACATTCACGGTACCATGACAAACGGTCTTTCACAATTTCAGCAACCTACAATAAATAACAGTATTTAAATCAAAGTTGTTGTACCAAATAAACAATACTGCACAAAAACATTATACTACTTTGTACATTTGACCTCAGAAGGGGAATACGAATATACTGAGACCAAGTTACAGACAAAATAATGCTACTTTGGTATAGCACAATTTCATATAGATGATGTATAGATTATGGCATGTAAAAGCAAATCAATTGCAAATTAATTTATCAGAACAAATAAAAATGTTCAAATTCAATAACTGAATATAAATGGAGGTGAAGTAGCAAACCTTGGTGGTTTCAAGACCCACAAGGCCGCAAGCTCGGGCCGCAACGCCACAACAATTGTGGGAAACGGCGATGATTCCTATGGAATCCGGACCAGGCTGTAGCACAAGAAGAAAATGAATAAATTAGCACAACTTCAAAACATCAAGATTAGATCAAAAGATTCAACTTGCAATTTTACATACCTTCATCCCAACCATTTGAACCCATTCGACGGCGGTTCCAGTCGCCTTGGACAGGAACTCAGCCAGGGTCTCCTCAGCAATTGCGAGCAGACTACATGAAACAACATAATTTTACAAAAAAGAAAAAATATTGAAAACAATTTATAGATAAGAAAATTGAAAAATGTGCATACCCAGCCGGGTTGTTAGCATCCCTTGGGGGATGCTGATTTGGCGGGTTATGTTGCTTTTGGTGCTGACTGCTTGTCACCACCGATTCACAACTAGTGTCTGTTGTAGCCACACAAACCTGAAAGGAGCAAACAGAAACTAAAGTATTAGTACTAATTTATTTTGTGAAAACTAATTAATTGATTCAAATTGTTAAATTAAAACAAAAAGGCCTTATATGTTGAGTTTGAGTCCATATTAAAAAACTCAGTGATTATTGACATGATTGACCTCTATATCTCTATATTTTGAATGTAGTACATAATGCAGATATAACACAAATCTAGATACCACTATGAAATATGGAAGATGGTGTATGTTATCCTTACAGTGTGGACCTGGTTGCGCATGCAGCTGTTATCAAGCACGAGGCGAGAAACTTGCTTCTGCAATCGATCATTCTCCTCCATTAGCAACTTATTCATAGCAGTCAGTTTGCGGTTCACTGTCTGGAGACGCGAAGCCTCCTTCCTCTGCTTTTCACGGCACCTAAGAGTTGAAAGAGACAGCAACTCAGTTTAATTAATTCGCAACTGAAAAGGCATTATTTTATTAAATCTAGCAGCACTAGTGTGGAAATGATTAAGATAATTTGTTGGGGGTCATTGTCAAAAAGACCAAACATGTTGTCAATAAAAAGTTTGTAGTGCGATAACCAACAAAATCCAAGTGAGGGGGCATAGTGTAGTGCCGCTCCCACATAAAGTATGTATTTTCTATGAAACCCAATACCTACAAAGTACAATGAAAAACAAAAAAAGAATCTTATAATGCTTTAAGCTACTATTGTACACGGGAACTTTAGTATCATGCAATGGAATATTACAGGCTTTTAATTCGATCTACGTATTTTCATACTCCAGCATATTCAATAGATATAAAATAGGTAAAAATCAGTAGCACTGTTGCATAATGAAACTGGTATAACTTCGCAGAGTTATAATAGAAATACACATAGGAACAAGCATTGTTAATCTTTGCTGGAAACTGTAAACAAACTAAGGAGGCTCATGGAAAGCATGCTAGTGTTATTTTAATCTACTAGTGGTTGCGCCTCTAAATGATTAGTAGTAACAGCATTAATAATGGTGATGAAACTAAAGAGGTTCGAAAGAGAATGGATGCTTCTTTTCCTACCAATTCTTCTAAAGATCCAGCCAGTAACGGAGAATATACATTAGAAAAACCAAAGCAAACAAACATGTAAAAAGTGCCATTGATATTACTGAGAAGAAAAATGTTTCAGATTTCTCCTCTTTGGAGTAGAGGTACTGAAATACCATTAACATTTGAACAAGTAAAAATGGGACAAAAGGTACCAAAGGAGAAAGACTTACCATTTGAACAAAATTTCATGCTGTAAAATTATAAAAAAAAAAATCAAACTGTGGGATATCAAGTGTAGAGAAAGCTCTCAACTTCAATCATGAAAATAAACTCTACAAATATGAGTTGATTTCTTCACTAACACACTAACACGGTAACACACTAACACCCTACTGTATACTAGGAAAAGATATTTTAAAAAATAGTAGGCATATTTTCTGTGAAACCAAAAGCCAGAGAAACACACCAACAAATAAAAAAAGGCGAGAACACCAGAACACAGTATCCATGAAAAACCTCACAAAACTTAGCTACAGCTTACAAAACGCACAGAAAAGAACATTTTTAATCAATATATACAGAACCCACAAAAAAGGACAAAAGAAAGAAAACCTTACAAAGAATCAAACTTAGAAATCTCACCTTCGGTTCTGAAACCAAACCTTGATCTGTTTGGGTTCGATGTTGGAGAGCATGTGGCATTCTCGTATGATTTGTTGCCTCTTGAGAGAGCTTGGCTTGGGACACTCGCTGTAAACCCTCTCGAGTGTCTCCACTTGCTCTGGAGTGTACCGCACATACTTCCCAGCATCCAGTTGTTGCTGGTGCGACGCTTTCTCTTTCGTCGCCATTTCCTGTAGTAAACCCCAAAGATTAAAGATTTGGAGCGGTGGTTTCAATCTCTTTATCGGAGCTCATATCACTGTGTTGGGTTTTCTTCGTCTAGGCGTCTACCACTAAGAAAGGGGATGAAAGAAGAAAATGGCAGCGGCCGGTGGTTATATTAATAGCTGAGACTGAGAGGGAGAGAAAATTGGGTTTGGAGTCTTTGGACTTTGGATCCTCCTCTCTCTCTCTCTCTCTCTATATTAAACAGTAACTTAGAAAAAATCGAACGGATTTAATTTCTTTGAAATTCGTATCTAATTAATCTCAAAACTGTTATATAAAATACGGGCCATCCGATTTTTTTTATATAATTATATTACTGCAACGGATACGGATACGAGAGAATGAAGTGACAGGGGCAAGTATGTAATTTGGTTTCTTATGCATATTTACTGGAGTGAATTCATATCTGCTGTTATTTCTCAGAATAACAGGATTCTGTTTTTTTCAGATCTGACCGTCTAATTTTGATCTAACGGTTAAAATGTATAATACATCGGACCTCGTGCAATCCATCAGTGTTGTTCATTCATCTGCGTGAAAATCTGACGATCGAATCAGCGAATAACAGAGTCATGTTATTCCCAAGAATAACAGCAGATACGGACGAGTAAAGAGCCAGTGAAACATCAAATTAGATAAAGGGTTTCATCAAAAGAAAAAATATACGGGGCTTCATCAAAATGGATAAAGGAAATTTTTGTTGTGTGCCACTCAAAATTAAAAAATCTCAAAAATGTCATACAAAATCAATTTTTTTATATTTATCACTCAAAATCACTGTTATCTTATTTTTTGTCATTATTTTAAGAGACAAAAATGTCTCCACCATGGCTACTTCAAGTCCGAGTTCACCCTGGTCACCACCGATCTCGTCACTGATGTCGTTTTGAAGGATGTCATAATTGACACCGGTATCAGTTTTGGAGAAGAGGGAGGCCAATTGGTGTCCGTAAAAAAGAAAAAGAGAAGGAAAAGAAGCCATGGCAGGGAATTATGTCTTTTTCTTACAAAAAAAGTGACAAAAATAAAGTAACAACAAAATTTGAAAGAAATCGATTAAGAATGACATTTTTTAGATTTCTCCAATTTTAAGTAGCACAAACAAAATTTTCTCATAAATGAATAATTTGTTTCTTCAGAATTGTATTATTTTATAATGAAGAGTGAATATACCTTCTTGGTTTTAGGGGTTTCTCAGCGGAGTTACATTAGTGACGCCACTCAATTTTAATTATCTCAAATATGTATTGAAATTTTAATATATTTACATAAGCACATGCCACTTATTTATTGATTTGATTTCATAGATATTTTATCTACATTTACATTATTAACACTCTTAAATATTACAATTTGAATAACTTAAGTAAATTATTGTAGCTTGAATAAATTTAAATATGTTGACACTAATGTGATATATTTTTTTTTGTCTCTTCATTGAAATTTCTGTTCTCTTGACTGGTTTTTTGTATTATGAGAGGGGAAGGTTATTTTTGTAATTTTGTCACTGGCTACAAAGTGCTCTTGCACAGGGGAGCTTGGATTACCCCCATTGTAATTTGTAAATGACATGATGATGTGGTTTAATGAATAGATCGGCGCCTTGTATGAGACAAACCCATTTTTTGTCTGTGTATTTTTCTTCTTTTTTTGTTATTATTGTTTGGTTTCTGATTTTTTTGAACATGATTCTAGGTATTTTATTAGTAATTATATATTGAAAATATAGCAGGAGAATCTTTTCTTCCTGTAATTTTTATTTTCCACTTAATTTTTTTTCTTCATGTATGACAAGATAACCAACTGAGGTATACAAAAACTTGTATCAGATTAATCTTTAGAAAAAAAATTGGGTGAGAGGGTGTTTCTTAGGAGTATTGTGTCAATATTTATATCAAATTTACATGGTATCAGAGCGATATTCGATCCTGGTTGTATAATACGTATGAATCGATTCTCTTTCTTCTCTGCTTTAAAAAAATAAAAAAACAATCTGACAATGATGACGATGGAAAGTACATCACTCCAGATTTCATAAAAGAATTGGCAGTCACCATGGCAGAGGTGTTTGCTCAAAACCAAAAGAAATCTCTCTCAAATGATCTTGCTATTGCGGATAGGTCAAATTCACCTATTACGATGAAATTTGATTGACGAAACTACGAGATGTGGCCTCAAATGTGCAATCAAAATAGCTTACATTGATGGGAGTGATGGTACTCAAGTCTATGAATTACAAATGAAAGTAAGGTGTTGTACACAATCAGGTGATACTGTGGAGGAATATTTCAATATCCTTCAAAGACTTTGGCGTGAAATTGACCTTCGAAAACCAAACAAAAACGTGTGTGCAATTGATATTGCAAACCGAAACTAGGAGGTTCCAGAGGAGCGTTTGTACATCTTTCTAGGTGGTCTTGATCAACATTTAGATGGCATCCGGGTTGAAATTTTGCAATGGCATCCACTTCCCTGTACTGAAGAGGCATTTATAAGGGTAAGACGGGAAGGTGTGAGACAGTCTATTATGACAAGAAGAGATGAAGGTGTGAACTCAATGACTATGATTGCTCAAGATAATGGAGCTTCCAACTTGAACTTTATGAGAACTATTTCTAATGAACATGAGCAATTTGGTTAGGGGTAATTTTATGAAAAAAGGATGGTGCAACCAACCTGATATGATGGATCTGTGTCACACCTGAACCAAAACCATACATGATGCCACACATGCAGCCAACAACACAAACCAATCAATACAATCAAGTGTCAGGTTTACAACCGACACGAAAAGGAGAAAGCAAACAATCTGGTGTAGTTGCATATTTTGCAACAGAACAATGAGGAAACTCAAGCCAAGACAAGAATAACCTCAAGTGCACGATGTGTGGGAATCGAAAGCACACAATGGATCAATTTTTTTTTGAAGTAATTGGGTATTTTGATTGATGGTCTGAATTTCAGAAAAAGAAAAAAATTAAAGACATGGCAAAACAAACCTGGTAATGATCCATAAGACAGGAAATAACTTCGACAAATGTGTAAACTTTTATTCCACTTGTATATATGATAACAATAGTATATGGATCATAGAAGTTCGGAATGGACAATAGCAACCTGGTAGCAATACCGATGAAATTCGATGCAAAACTTTCTAAGTTTGTGGGAGAAGATGATGTTGATGCAAATCAGTACCGAAGTCTAATCGATAGCCTGAGATATCTAACTTGCACAAGGTCAGACATAGCGTTCGCTGTCGGTGTAGCGAGTAGATACATGGAGGACTCGAGGACCTCACATTTGAAAGCAACGAAGAGAATCTCGAGATATATCAAGAGAACAGAAGATCTCAGATTGCTCTACTCAAAAACTAATAATTTGGACTTGCAGGTTATGTAGACAGCGACTGTTGTGGTGACATCGATGACATGAAGAATCACGGGTTTCACGATCTACATGGGCTGCATCAAAAAATTTGTTTGTTATTTTGTAAACAAAATCAATAATTATATTCTCAAGCATGAAAATTATTTATGGGCGTGAAGTAAATGAGTCTTTGCATCTCCTAAAGCATCCAAACCTGACTGTGTGTGTGTGTGAGAATAAATTTGATAAGAGAATTTTGTTTTTCCTTGGCATGCTAGAGACATATATTTAGCAAGTTTAGTTCACTTTTACAAAATTGTTCAATTACTTATGTTAAACTCGGTCCTTGTAAGAGGAGATTATTTCGATAGTATATCTTAACTTTGTACATGCTTTATAAAAAGCAATTAAAATAAGCGTTAATTACCACATGAGGTATGATTAAAGAAAGCTAATACCAAGAAAGATAAAATTACAATTGAAAAGTAGAACATTCATACTAATTAAGCATGCACCCATTCAAGATTGTAAAGAGAATATTCAAATTTTTGATAAAGCTATATAATCGAATACAAATGCATATGAAAAAATAATTCGGATAATTAAATAAAATAAATATATCATGACAAAAATAATATTGACATGTCATGATTCGATTATAAAATTTTAACAACTTTTTTCATCACAAATTTGCTTACAATATATGCGGAAGAAGAAGAAAGAAGTCTCCACCGGCACTATGTATTCTGTTTACTGATAAATATAAAACATACGCATATTTTATTTTATATGGTATATTGATACAACCCAGTAAAGATTAAACCTGATATCTAATTCATATTGTGATTTCGAATTGATTTGATGGATCTTTTTTATTGTTTCATCTTCAATATCACTTTGCGCGCATTTCAAATTATCTAATCTATTTTATGTCTTTAATTTCCTTAGCAGTTATCGTCAGTTTAGTCACCGAATCATTCGGTTATTCGCTTTTCTTATTTCAATTTTTTCTTACTTTGAGATCAAGGCAAATGCCACCTATATAAAGGACTCTAGTCATTTGTATGTATCATCTTCTGTTTAATAAAATTTTCAATATATTAAGAATTATGTGTTTTGCTACTTGACATGTTACTTATTTTCTTTTTGTTTATATTCCACTAAATAATTTATCTCAGCTCGTCATTGCAGAGTTGTGATTTGAGACTCGTAGTGCGTCAAGTGGCATTAGAGCAAGTTCGACAGCCACCTTCGTGTTTGCGTGAAGTTGTATCTCCAACAACCGCCAATCATCAACCACCTCTGCCTTGTGCAAAGTTGTATATACGACAACCACCAATCATTCAACACCATATTTATCAACATTCATTCTTTTTCTACTTAGAAAGAGTTTGGATAGTACTTCTTTTTCATTGAAAGGAGATGAAAGGATTATGAAAGGATTATTTATCAACATTCATTCTTTTTCGCTTAGCGGAATTCATTCTTTAACAAGGTTTATGAAAGGATTTAACGAATAGGATAGTCTAATGTCCAGTGAGGACATCTCCTTGCTTGCTTTTTCATTGACTGATTCTAGTGGCTGGCCCAGTGATAGAATTACCAGTGTCTGTCATTAGACTTGATCTTTCCGCGGTGAAACCTCACCATGATAGGTATGAACATTCAAACAATGCTTGATGAGATGTGACAAGTCTGTGAACAAGCACAAATAGCACATCAACAATTCATGCGAAGACTCAGAGAATTTCTTGCGCTTTTTCACGAACCTCGCGACCAAGACCTAAGTCGACCCAATCATCCAGTTCGTGAGCAGAACCGAAATTGGTTTGATGGTCATCGAGTAGAACTACATTCTTTTTTAGACATCATCAACTTGAGGAGAAAACAAACGAGCCGACTTCCGACGAGGTTCCCGAGTTCAGCAAGGTTCCCGAGTTCTCGTGTTCGAAAGATGAGGTTCCTGAGCTCTCTTATTTGACAAACGAGCATCCCGAACACTCGAGCACAAACAACAAGATTCTCGACTTTTCGAGTTCGAAAGGCACTATTAATTTATTATCAAGTTTTTGGGTTCAATTAGCAAAGTTCTTGAAATCGAAAGTTTTCCTCGAGAACCACAAGAAAACAAAGAGTTTGAGTAAGAATCCGAAGGAGAGACAATTTTCGAGGAAGAAATTTACAAGGACCCGAATATGTTTCCGAGTACACTGAGGAAGCATATGCGGAAGATTTCGAGGATGACCCTGAGCAATTTTTCGAGTACACCGAGGAAACTAAGGTTGATTCTGAGTATATTTTTAAGGCACCGAGGAGAAGAGATGCGAGTATGATCCCGACTTTTTCACCGAAGATCCCGATGAGGAAATACACGAGACCAACACCGAAGAGTTTCTCGAATCCGAAGAGCCGCCCCGAGAATCACGAGAAGACATGCAACACCTCGAGTTTGAAGAGTCTTCTCGAGAAGTTGCCGAGTATCTCGAGTCCGTAGAGTCCAAACAAGAGTAAGAAGATGAATGACTGGTCAAGTTCGAACTCGAAGAATACTATGGACTAGTCGAACCTGAACCACCACCTACATGAACTCCTATTTCGAATGCCTACACCCTGTCTGTTGTTGGAACCACCTTCACCACCCGAACCACCTCCTAAGCTGTCATCAGATAATAGAGCCAAGCTTGAGGTCAAACTTTTCATCTACCCGAAGAGTATGATGCAACCCAACAAAGATTCAACTCAGGATCTGATTCGAATTGTGATCCCGAATTGATTTGATGGATTTTACCAATACTTTATCTCCAAGATCACTTTGTGTGCACTCTACGTTATCTAGATTATTTTTCTATTTTTTTGTCTTTTATTTTCTTAACAGTTGTCATCTCTTTAGTCATCGAATCATTTGGTTATTCACTTTTCTTATTTCAGTTATTACTTACTTTGAAATCAAGACACATGTCGCCTATATAAGAGATCCTAATCATTTATATAAATCATCTTCTGTTAATGAATTTTCAATATGTTAAGAATTTCGAGAGTTCTGTATTTTGCTACTTAGCATGTTATTGTTTCCTCTTTGTTTCTATTCCACTAATCATTTATCTCAGTCCGTCATCGTAGAGTTGTGATTTGAAACCCGTATTGCGTCACTTTTAGTGTTTGAATTCGTGATACTTTGGTCATCTTCAAAATATAACATACACATGTTTATCATTTTTTTGTTTTTCTTAATAAGATAGAAGGTTTTGGAAATCTGCAGCTGAACTCTAATATAGAACAAAAAATAACAGTTGATTTTTTTTAAATTATAGATTAGGTATTAGAAAGTTTGCGAAAACTATGTACATTCAATTAAGATATATATTATATTGTGATTTATGATAACATAAAATTACAACTTTAAGGTTAAATATTCATGACATTTTCAATATACTAGATGTAGTTTTCATTTAAACAAAATAGAATAATTCATCCTTTTTATTTGCTTTCAGAAACAAACATAGTGCATGCATATGAGTCAATCAGACAAAAAGTATTGAAACTTTTATGAATGTTTAAGTAAGAACTAATATCAAAATAAAATTCTTAGTGTAGTTTTCATGAAATCTTAAATCATTGAAATTGGAGTTCAGATAAAAAAAATGTCTCAAATAAACCACCTTATAGCAAGTTATAAAATGGCTTGTGGATGCCCCATGTGTTTTCATCGGAAAATTTTCACAAAGGGTCAAAGAGCCAAAAAAATCAACAGATAAGGTCAATTAAACTCTAAAATTTCACAGAGGGTCAAAGATGCAAGTATTACTTGAGCCCCTACAAAAATACCTTATTTTCTCTAATTTCAAGGCACTTTTGCAGATTTTGTAGCAAGTGTGGGGCCCACTCTTAGGGGCGCAAGTAATAGTTGCGTCCCTAAGGTTAGCTGGAAAAAAAAATATGATTAAGTTCATTAAATTGAAGTTAATAGTAATTAAAACGATGATGTTAATAGTAATTAAATTTTATATGTAAAATTGAAGTTAAATGTATGATTAAGTTTAATAAATTGAAGTTAATTGTATGATTAAGTTTATTAAATTGAAGTTAAATATATGATTAAGTTTATTAAAAATTTCACTAAAAAGTAAAGTTGTCAAAAAAAATAAATTAAAAAGTTCATTAAAAGTAAAGTTGCCAAAAAATATTGTTAAGTTCATTAAAATGGTAATGTTAATAGTAATTAAACTTCATATACAAAAATTGAAGTTACAAATATGATTAAGTTTATTAACAAGTTTATTACAAAGGTAAAGTTAATAGTAATAATATATGTTAATAATACAAGTTAAAGGAATATTGGAAAAGTAGTGAGAGGTTCAGGATATATACAAGTACACTAACAGTCTCAAACTTGACGAGAAATACAAAATGATCAAGTGGTAGGAGGATTTGGTTAGAGGCGATGGGTTTGAGAGAGTACATGGGTTTGAGCTCCCCTGCTGGACCATTTTTTGGATTTAACTTAGGAACGCTAGTAATGATTGCTCCCCTAAAAAGATTTCATTTTTCCTGGCTTGTGCAGTTTGCACGACATTTTGCAGGTCAGGGGTCCAGCTACCCCCTATAAATGAGGAGCGCAAGTAATAGTTGCGCCCCTAAGGTGTACATTTTGTGATTTTTCATCCAGAGAGCTTGCAAATTTGGGTAATCTAGGGGCGCAAATAATACTAGTGCCGGACCCGACAAGGCATGGCTATAAGAAGGGCAGACATCTGTAGAACCTAGGGGGGCATGTACGCCTCCATGATGACCTCCAACGAGCTCATGTACGCCATCCATGATGACCTCTGTTGCACACTCCGGTGGAGCTTAAGGCAACACACACACTCACAAATTGACAAATTGGCTAATTGAATGATTAAGCTAGACTAACAAGACAAAGCACTCAAACAAACTATCTCTCTAAAATTCCTAGATTAGATTTAGCTAATTAAACTTAGGATTAAGAGCATGGATTTAGCAAGTAGAACTAAGCTCAACAATGGTGGGTAGAAAGGTTTTGAGTTAATAGAACCAACATAAACAATTGTTGAGGGAGAAGGGTTTATATAGGGTTCGGCCCTGGCCAAAAGCATTCATGCGCCAGATAGCATTATAATGTTATTTTTTGTGTTAATCATAGCGTTATAATGTTATCCTGGGTCAGGACCAATAATGTGACCGTTGGATTTTGATCGTACAATTTCTACATAGCGTTATAACGCTATGTTTTGTACATAGCTTAGCGTTATAACGCTATCTTGGGTCTGGACCACAAATTTGACTGTTGGGATTTGTCTGGCATTATAACCTCATAATCTCTGGCTAGATATGATATTTATAGGCTATAAACATCATATCAAGACTCTTCAAATTCCTTTAGAAATTAAAGCATTAATGAAATTTAAACCGACACATTAACTGCTGACATTTCAGCACTAAAACTGCCATAACTTTTTCTGGAGAACTCCAAACGACCTCAAAACTTCACCATTGGTTTCTACACTTCAAGGGCTATATTTTGCATAGGTCATTTGTCCATATTGGTTATTGTTTGACCTTTAAAATTCCTATTTAAAGGAGCCTTAAAATCTGACCCCAATTTGAGGTCATAATTATGGATCTCTTCTCTATCTCTTTATTTGTTAAATAAATTATATTGGACTTTGGGCTTTAAATAAATTTATATCTCATAATAATATTCTCATATTACTATAATAGTGAAACTTATATTATACACTTTTCAATAATATACACTTTTCAATAAATTTATTTTCCTGCTAGGAAGTCACATCACGTGATATAATATTTTAATAATTCCAATATGTACCTTTATTTCATGCAATATGAAATCTCGTACATAAAAATATATTAAAATATTTATTCTTGTTTTCCGTTCAGTTGGTGTGACCTATGTTGAGGATCTATGTTATGTTGGCAATGAGATAAAACATTTTATTCCATAAACTGTAAGCGGTATTCTAGCTATACATTACAGTTATCCAAATAACACAGATGTTTAGTAAATCTTTACAAAACACGATTCTTCTAGTAATGTTATCATTAACATTACTTGTGTATATTTATTGCCTTGTGATATTATAATTATTATACAAAGTAGGATTGTGTCATCTTTGTATTATAATTATTTCTTGATATCCATTAAGTAAATTATAAAATTATACTACACTTCAGTTATATTGCATCCATTTATAATTCTACTTTACCAAGGAGCCCACAAAATATCATTTCTCATTATTAATGGGTGGCAATGATGCTCTTGACATATACCATTTTTCCGCACAAGTTATATATAAAGGACTATTACTTTTATCACTACTTGTTGTGAGTAGCTTTTAATAATAATCACGTTATACATCTTTCATGTGAAAAAGATACATGTCTCAATCTTAGAATCAAAGACACGATAAAAACATCAATGACACAAACACAATCCATATAATATTTTTATCTATTAGGTCTGTTTAATATATGAAACATTTCATATATTCGTGTTATTAAATGATAATCTTTTATTAACGTTTGCAGAACTACAACGTACTTTTAATCAACACGACAGTCTTATATGACATATTAGTGTTCCTGCTAATATCCAAGACCTGTAAACATTTTAGAGTTGTATATTCATTATATTTAGAGTTCTGCGGTTCAAGACCAAGTGCATCTTCTTGAACACATCTAAGTATGAATATAGAACTTATGGAACAAGATGTGAATAACATCCAATTCATAAATATAACATAAAAGTAATCAACAAAAGATAACTTTTATAACACACATCTAACATTATAATCAAATTAGGATGTGCATTAGCTTGGCAACACCTAATTGAGCAAGTCTGATGCTTAATTGAGATTAAATTGAGCCCAATATGGTATTCCAAAGAGGTATAAGGTGGCACTAAAAGCTGTCAACATCAATTCAAACGACCATAGAAGCTTCTATAGTCATGCAAAAAATGTTGAGGTCACTCAAGGACACCTGAAAGACAGAAGGGGTTATTCGATTGGACAATAGGAGTGCAGCACATGGATCAAGATTCAAATGACTCAATTTGGTCCATTGATCAAATCGATGAAAGGATAAGATCAAGATACCTTCAACAAATTCTAGAAGCTCAATTGGCATCTAAATAATAGAATGGGACCACTTGGAGCGCCTAAATGCATGAGAAGCAGCACCAAGGACCACACAAGATCAAGACAGAAGAAATAATAGAAATTTCATAGAAAATCTTGTAAAGGATGAGAATCCAATGTAAATCAGTTAACTTGGGCTATAAATAGACTCTCATCGGATAGCCAAATTGCCTTTTTTCTGTTTAAATTGTGGGAGTAATCGAACTTGTGCAACACTTGCTGAGCATTTCACTCTCACTCCTACATATTACCTTTTATAAGGTGAGTGGTGTTGAATTTGGCAGTAAGAGGGCCATTTTTACATTCTTTTGAAATAAATTGATTGAAATGTAGTGCTTGTTTGATGAAAATCTGAGTTTATGCTTGTTTGATCTTTGTTGTTTTGAGTATTAGGTCTTTAAATCGAAATTTAGATGCATGAGGCTTTGATGATTGATTTATGATCTCTTCATCTGATGAAAACAAGTCTTCTCTGATAATACTTTTAGTATTAATCCTAGGACCACTAGAGAGAATCGAAACTTGAGGGAAGCGGTACCTTGTTCCATGTTCGAAGATTCTCGGAATTGCTCTTCTTTCTCGATCCGGACAGCGGTGGTCCTTCTCTTTGCTTCTCCTCATGTCCACGCTTCTTCGTTTAGCGGTGTGGCAGCAAGGCCTTCCAAGAGAGCAAGTCACAGTCGTCGGTTCCCTTATTCCCTTACGCGGCAACTCCTTGTAGAATCCGATGGAGAGACTCTACAACGATCTATCTTCTTCCTTATTCTTTTTTCTTTTCTCTAATTTCTTAGAGTATTTTTTGTTATGTTGATCAACACAAATTATATATCCAAAAAGTAGGGTTATTCTTGTTTAAGTTACTGAATCTTGTAAGACTTTTGTTTATAATTCCTCATTTTTTCACAAAAAGTTCGCAATGTTACTTTATCCTCTTGGGTACTTGGTCATTTCTCCACTCTTCGGCAGCAACATTGCGGGCCGAAGGATTTTTCCTTCAGGCCGCAAGGTTTTTGTTCTCTGCTGGGTACTTAGCCATTTCTCTCATTTTTCCTCTGCAAAAGCGACATTGCGGGCCGAAGGATTTTTCCTTCGGGCCGCAATATCCTTTTTTCCTGCACTACTTAGCATTTTTCTCTGCAAACACCATCCTTCAGGCCGCAACCTTTACATTGCGCCCCGCAATGTCGACAGTCACCAATGTGACAATTCCAACCCCTTAGCCAAATTTAGTGATTAAAATTTGAGATAGCGGACCGCAATGTGGATCCTTCGGGCTGCAATGTCGATGCAGAAGAGGATTTTTGTACTTAGACGAATTTTCTTGCTGCAGATTGGCACCTTTTAGGCTGAAAATTTGAATTTGAATTGGGGGGATGTTTATGACTGGGAAGATTGGCCCAGAAAGGAGATGCTTCATTTTTGGAGAGATAGAATTTTAGAGAAAGAGGATTCTAGAGAGAGAGAAGGGAACTAGAGAGAGAAAGAAGCCCGGTGAGAGGACTATTGGAGAAGAAATTCGCCAACGGTTGTCGGTTTAATCTTTTTTTATTCTTTCTCATGTTCTGTATCTTATTTATCATGTTTCATTTCTCTCTTTCTGCCATGAGTGAGTAGTTTCTTACTAGGTGACAGATGTAAACTCGAAACTCGTTTATTTGTACTTACTCGGATTAGATTTTCTTACTTGATTTTATTGTTGTTTTTATTTCTGAGTATTATTTCTTGTCTTGTGATTTATGACAACTT
Source organism: Eleocharis quinqueflora (assembly GCA_964058865.1). Taxonomy (NCBI): domain Eukaryota; kingdom Viridiplantae; phylum Streptophyta; class Magnoliopsida; order Poales; family Cyperaceae; genus Eleocharis; species Eleocharis quinqueflora. Next base: position 60,273 of record CAXKVX010002506.1, read on the forward strand.
AGGGTCTTAGAATTGATGTCGAAAGACTGAATTGTAAAACCCGGAAAACCAGAAATAATATAAGTTATTATTGAGATTCGAGAGATGAAATAGTAACTTAAGGTCAGACCAATTCGCTATCTTTTATCATATTAAGAACCGAGAGGAGACGTATGTATATTAGATGCAGAATTGATCAATTGCACTTAATAAATTCATATTACACCAATTAGGAACCGAAATGGTAATATTGATTGTAATTTCAATATGGTACTGAAATCAAGAGATTGAATTTTAGTACCATCATGTAATATTTACGACCTATCAATGATTAAAATCAAGTCATATGTACACACCGAGTAGATTGATAACTGAGTAGAGAGTTGAATTCTGAAACCTAGGCCTTTAATTGAATCATTGCTTGTTAACTTTATATTCTTTAGTTTAAATTCAGAAAACTTTAATCAAATTCAACCGAACCTTGAATTGCTTAGACTAGTAAACAGTTTAGAGATTAGTAAATCAAATTGTCCCTGTGGATTCGACACCCCATTTACTACCCGACTAGGTCGTGCGCTTGCGACCAAATTAGGTATAATCTAGGGTTAATTTATTAGCATGATATTTCACATCAAGCTTTTTGGCGCCGTTGCCGGGGACAACGATATTTACTGATTTCAAAACTTAGTAATTAGGACTAAGTACTTTTATTTTTCTTTTTCTATTTTTGTTGCTTGAACTCATTTCTGAAATTTCTTTTATAGGTTTGAAATCTGGCTAGTGAAGAATCAACACCAGAAATTCCATCCTTAGTAGACGTTCTTACTAGAGAATCTTCACATACAACCTACAGAGGAACTTCAAATCTTGTCTATAGTAGGAAACTCCAGCGGACACCCAAAATCCGTTCGGTGACACCTTCACCAACTCCAAGAAGGATTGACTTTGACGAAGCGGGAGAGCAAACTATGGCAAACGCGAATCTGAACCGACCTATGCGGGACTTCACAGCCCCACAAGCAACTGCCATAAACACCGGTTACACGCCTCATCCCATTGCAAATAATGACTTTCAACTACCTCCGGCCTGGATCAACATGCTTCAACGCAACCCGTTTTCTGGCAATGCTCATGAAGACGCAACTCAGCATCTTGCCACCTTTGAAGAGTTTTGTAACGCACTCAAATACAATGGTGTCGATGCCAATAACATCAAGCTTTTTAGCGCCGTTGCCGGGGAGTACGGCTTTGCTTTGACCTTGCTGCTTGTGGAGGTCGGGATGTCTGGCCGGGCTGACCTACAGGATCATATCCCATAGGATCTGGCATGGGGTATCGTTGACGACGCTCGAGTCGGGGTGGTGGTGCAGACCCCTCAAGTCCATCATTCTCCACATGCATGCGATGCATGTCGCTAGTGAGGTGTGAGATGTTGAAGAGCTGATTGTCATAGGGTTTAGGGTTTAGGGTGTGCTGTCGACTTCCAACTTGCCTAGAGTTCTTGCTGGTCTTCGCTTCGTTTGCCACTGAGTTTGAGCAAGTGCCATGTCTTCCACTAACTTGTAGGCATCGTTAACGCCCTTGTTCATTAAATTGCCCCCGCTGCTGCATCTAACATGCTACGAGTATTAGGCATCAAACTTTCATAAAAAATTGCAACAAATACCATTTTTCGATGCCATGATGAGGGCAAAGACGAATCAACTCCTGAAATCGTTCCCAAGCTTCGCTCATGTTCTCATCAGAATTTTGTCGAAAGTTGTTGATTTGAGATCTCAAGGCGGCAGTTTTAGATGGTGGGAAGAATCGGTTGAGGAATGCTCTAGCGACTTTATCCCATGTGTCCATATCATCTCTTTTTTGAGGAATGACATAATTTCGTAGCCATTTACCTGATTTGATATCTAAAAGCATTAACAACTTCTATTTTTCATGGTAGAAAATGCAATCAATGACTGCTTTGCAATTTTCCATGAAATACCTTTTTCGGTCAATAAAATACAACCGATATTGGTCTTCATGCTACTTTAGATATCTCACAAAATCGAAGTCAGTATATCATGTGATCTCAATCCCGTCTGACTTCCGATATCTGCATGTGATACTTCTGTTCTTTGTAAATATCGTAATATCCTTTTGGCTGCTCTTTAGTAATTTAGTCTAGAATTACTTAAGTACTTTCTTAGCATTCCAGTGATGTATGCTATTTTAAATGCATACACACTTTATCATTAATACTCCCAACTATAAAAGCATAGGGAATATTTTGTATTTCTAATTTCTCAAGTTCTATCATAAAACACCGATTGAGACTAAACTTGTCTTCTTTTGTAATTAGAGTGTGTTTTGGTTTGCAACCTTATATGTCATATTGCTTCAGAACTTTATTGATATATATACTTGTTGCGAAAGGCCTAAGATACCTTGAGAATGATCTCGGTGTATCTTTAATCCTAACACATATGATGCTTTACCAAGATATTTCATCTCTAAAGAAGTGTTATAGAAATTTCTTGGTTTCACGTAACATGTTATATCAATTATGCAAGCAATATGTCATTAACACCTAAAACCAGAAACATAACTTTACTCCCACTAAACTTGTGATTCATACATTCATCATTCTGATTTGCCTTAAAACCAAATGAGACAATAAACTGAGTGAATGTAAAATATCACTTTCGAGACACTTGCTTAAGTTCATAAATGAATTTCCTTAATTGATAAATCATGCTCTTTGGATCACCAAGCTCAAAATGAGCGGCTGAACTATAAAAATGATTTCATCAATTTCATCATTTAAAAATGATCTTAACATCCATTCAATGTAACTCAAGGTCTAAATATGCCACTAGAGCCATGATGATCCTGAAAGAATCTTTCGTCGACACATGTGAGAAAGTTTCTTTATAGTCTATCCCCTCCTTTTGGGTAAAACCCTTAGCAACAAGTTGTGCTTTGTACAATTCCACATTATCATTTGAATCTCGTTTGGTTTTAAATATCCATTTACAACCAACGACCTTCGCATCCTTACGTAATGGAACAATATCCCAAACCTTGTTGTCATACATAGACTTTATTTTATCATTCATATCCACTATTCTGAATTTTGACTATTTACTGCTTGATGGATATTTTCAGGATCTTCTTCCATCAGACTAGTGTCAAATTCATGTTCCTTAAGATATGCTACATCATTACCAGATATAACATTACTTTCTTTACAAGTGAATTATTTTAAAGGCACAAGTTCTTGAGATATTAAAGGTTCCTCAGTTACATTATTTTTTGCTTGCACATCCTGATCGATTGTACAATTTCTTGTATAGCTCGTATGTCATCCTCTTTGGTTTGTACAGTTTTCTATACATAACTCGACTAGGACTTCCTATGGGCTGTAATAAATCATTAGATGTATTTGAACTTTGTGCTATCTCACCGATTACTGATTCGAATTGCATCAATGTTACATCTGAATGATTTTCATCTAAATTAATAGACTTATGCATATTATTCTCCCTTGGAACCGAAATATCTTCAAAGAACTTTACTGTATTTGTCTCAAATATTATTGTATTAGCAGGATTATAAAACTTTACTGCGGTTTATCTTTAAAAAAATAGCAAAAGACCTTGGACATTGTTCACTTGAACTTGTCATATTGACTGTAGTCTAATCTGACTTGTTTAATCCTTTTATTGAGTTGTAACTCAATCTTAGCCTTTAAAGGACTTGAACATATCCAAATTTTGCATTTTTCTTTAATTGAAAATATATAACCATAATGTGTATATTTATCAATAAAGCTAATAAAATAAGTGTGATCATTTCTAGTAGTTGTATGAAATGGTCCACATATATAGTATGAATTAGCTTCAATGTACCTTATCACGTGTGATTTCATATTTTCGTACCTTTGTTTGTTTTCTTTTGACACATGAATTGAAATCTGACATGTCTAAAAGGCACATGAATTTTGTTCTGCACTAGATGTTTTTATTCTTTTAAGAATTATAACATTAACATCTATGCATTAACACACTTGAATTCTCGTGAGTTAATTTCTATTTAACCTTTATAATACTTGTATGCAAGGATTCACTGTGTGAAGCACAATTACTTGAAGCATAAAGCTTAAATTTATTAGACATATTTTGTAACACCTGATTAATTTAGAATTAAGAAACAAACTGAAATTTATGTTTTCAACCTTGCAAGAAAAATCATTCTTGTCTAAACCATAAACATAAATTAAGTTCTGTCTAAAAGACAGTACCTTTAATGTTTCAACTAAATCCAAATAAAATATGATATTTAACCAAAAAAAAACTTGATATGTCCAATAGCTTCAACTTATGCCTTAAAATCATTTCCTTAGTTAATGTATTTTTCAACATTAATTGATCTTTAATGATTCAGGCATCCTTATCCTTGCATAATCACGAAAACATGAGTGATGGCTCCATAATCGATCCACCAAGTGTCTATTGGTTATAAACTTTTATTAACTTTTGCACAAACTAAAGAAGAATATGTATCATACTTGTCCATGATTTTGGTTAACGAACCATGGTAATTGACATATTGCTTCTAAAAATGTCCTTTAACCTTACAAAAGAAACATACTTTTCTTTAACATCCAACACCGATCCGGTAGTTGATTGTTTTCCTTTAGTAGCATTTTTTTTGTTTCTTTTGTTCCTTATGTTTACCTTTATCCGCAGTTTTAATTATTATACTCCCCTTAAATTTGGAAAATGTGACAACATTAAAAATTTTAACGGTTTCATTATTTAAACCTTTTCTCCTTCTGAACACAACGGAAAATGAACCTTTTTAACTATTCATACGTCCTTTTGACAGTTATATTTCATTAAGCATTGTCAAAGCTTTAGGATGTAATGAGTTAAGAATCGTGATAATCAAAATGTTATCCTACATGTCCAGTTTCACAATCCTCAATATAGAAAACTTGTGAGTCATCTAAATGATCTACTCCCGTATGTTATCTTGATCAGATTTCTGTTTTGAGCAAAATTTCTTTAAGAGATCACCTATACCTTGGTTCTCTCATTATTGACCAACCTCTACTCAATATATAACAATTGTTCTCTTTGGCTATAGTGGTCAAATAAACTATTTTCTGAAAACCTCAAAAATATCCTTTCATGACCTTCAAATATATGCAATTTAACTGTATCCAACAAAACATCTCTGTCTGATCACTAACCGTGCTTTGACCAGTTAGTTCTGCTAGTTTTCCTTTAATGCAATATCCATGTCAACTTAAAACTAGAACTAGAACAATGTTAACTGATCTTTCCAATCCTTATAATTTGAACTTGAGAGTTTAGAAATATTTTAATGCTAAAAAACTATTAAATTGAAACTTTCAAAGAACAAACACCACATATAAAACTTTAGACTTTAATAATAAAATCAAATCATAAATAGAACACTCCATCTACTAATCATTTTCCAATACTAAGTGCTCTTTGGAGTCAGTTAATATTGTCCAATAATTAGGCGTAGTAAATAAAATATGATAATTCCTTATATATCAATTAGTCACCTTCCTTTGGGCCGATGTACTAATCACATATTAACCTTATAATTATCTACCATTTATTTACCACTAACCATTTATATATGATTCAGCTAAGTATTGTCCTTCCTTTGGGCCGATCTAGTACTTACATACAACATATATATAACCTTTTATAAATTAGAAAATAATTAATCATTTGATATGAGAGCTCACTTTGGCGAGATGATATCATAATCATTTATTTACTAAGATATATACTTTAATAGTTCTATTATGATTCAAAATTATTCCTTAAACAGACCACAAAATTAATACAATTGGTCAGGTATTTTGGTTTACAGTACAACCTTTCAAAATCAACAAATTCTGTACTGAACAGTCCAAACCGTTATAACGGTTGTAACCGTTACATAACAGTTTGTTCTGGTTCTTCGAATTTCTGAATAAAATACTAATATTTGTACCTTTTTATCTAACCGTTACAATGGTTTAAATCGTTATATAATGGTTTGATCTGGAACTTTTCAAATTTGTATGCATATTCAGAAAAACAAAAAATTGCCTTTAACCGTTATAACGGTATGAAACCATTCTATAACGGTTTAATCTGGTCCCATTTACAAATTTTGAAATTTCAAAATTCGTATACAACCGTTATAACGGTTGCCAACCGTTATATAACGGTTCAATCTGGACCTTTTTACGAATTTTAGAATTTTCAAAATTGTATATAAGCGTTACAAAGGTTGTCAACTGTTGTATAACGGTTGCTTTTGCCCTTTTGAGAATTTTCAAGAAAAGTGTAAGTCTATATCCACAGAGCAAACCGTTATAACGGTTGTATAACGGTTTGTATAAACCTTTTCAGAACTTATAAAATTCTTGATAACTCATACCTAATCGTTATAATGCTATCCAACCGTTATGTAACGATTGGATCTGGTATTTATCTGTTCTGACCAAAATACGCGACTTTTCACTAAACCGTTATAACGGTATCTAACCGTTATATAACACTTGGGTCTGTTTTTGCAATTTTTGATGTACAGATCAAGATTTTGGTAAATAACTTTTACACCAATACCATTCTTATAATCTTAATCTATTGACCTTTTAGAATTTCTAAAATTTCCCTTTGAAATTCTATAATTTAACCATACTTTAATGCAATTTAAATACCCTTAATTGCATTTCCTATTTTAATGGTGATATTTCTGGTCTAACAAAAAAATTAAACTATCAATTAATGCATTAATACTAGAGTTATAAAATAACCCGGGGGGGGTCTACCCGCCCGTGGATCCGTCCGTGCCCGACCTGTGCCCGTGCCCAGATCTGACCCGACCCGTGGTTCCCGGATCCACGGATCTAGCACGGGTCGGGTTGGCCCCAAATCCCCAAGACCCGTGTATACCCGTGCCCGACTCGTGGACCCGCCCCAGACCTGTGCTACTCGACCCGTCGGATCCGACCCGCCCGACCCGTGACAGCCCCTTATTCTCCTATTTCACCTTTTGTCAATCAAATTAAAAAAAATTCAAAAAATTCAAATTTTTAAAAAATATATAAAAATATTGTGCAGAAATTATTTTTAAAAAATTCAAATTTACACCCCTATTAACCTATTTTTACCTTTTGTCACCTTTTTTCAAAAAATTCAAAAAAAAAATATTATAAAACCCTCCTCTATAAATACACCCCTACCCTCTCACCTTCTTCACAAATCAATTCTCATTCTCTCTCATTTCTCAAATTCTCAAATCAATTCTCAATTCTATCAAAATTTTAATTTCTAAATTTATAAGTTATTAAGTTATAATACATTTAGATTTAATTAAGTAATCTTAGATATTTAGTTAATTTACATTTATTCGGTTCGGTGTCAAAAAGAAACGAAATTTCGACATTCTTTCGTGCAACTTCTGCATTATTCAAAGGTAGATAAGATTTAATGTAGATTTTTATGCTTCAATTTTTGCATTTCTTATTTTTAACTTATCTTTTATTTCTGCATTATTCTTTTCGTAATTATTATTTTTTTATTACATGGCTGAAAGAAATTCCGCCTACTTGTTTAATTTTTTTTTATATTGGCACTAGTTATTACCAGAGCTTTTTATTTTTTTATTACATGGTTGGAAGAAATTATGCCTACTTGTTTATTTTTTTTATATTGGCACTGGTCATTACCAGAGCTTTTTATTTTTTTTATTACATGGCTGGAAGAAATTCCGCCTACTTGTTTAATTTTTTATATTGGCACTGGTCATTACCAGAGATTTTTATTTTTTATTACATGGCTGAAAGAAATTCCACCTACCTGTTTAATTTTTTTTATATCGGCACTGGTTATTATCAGAGCTTTTTATTTTTTTATTACATGGCTGGAAGAAATTCCGCATATATTTTTACTTTTTTTATTTCATAGTTGTTTTTTGTTATTATTGTAGATATGACATCTCCTCCTAACTTTGTTGACGAGCTCGCACACAAGATTAGTGTTGAACTTTTTGGCGAGGAGCCCGTCGCACAATATGCAAACACTAACCCTCAAACACATCATGAGTATTATTATCAACAAAATGCAAGCATGAACCCACCTCCACAACATGCAAACCTCCTGTTATACCCTAATCATCCCTACGTATCACAAGAGATCGTTCCACAGACTCAACTCCCTTCGTTCACACCAATGACTGAACCCACAGAACCTCCCATGACAACAAGAAATATGACCTCATCTGTCGACGAAATTGTCCCTCCATCGTCAGAGGCATCACCAGATATCCAAGAAGCGCAGGTAGAGTCGTCACAGAAGAAGAAGAGGAAAACAACTGCGCCTAAATACGATGCAGAATGGTGGCGTTACTACGAAACAACAAAGGATGCAAGCGGAACTGTTTCGACTTTACGGTGCTTGGTAAAAGGATGTGCATGTTATTTCACTTACAAAAAATCTAGTGCTTTAAGTTCATTCAAAAAGCATGCTGACAAGCATGCTAAAAAAGGTGAGGAACCACAGGAACTACCTGACCAACTGTTAGTGCAAAGCAATATTAACCCAGACGGTTCGAGAACCTTGGCCAAATATGATGAAAAAAGAATGTTAAGTGAATTTGCCAGATATATTGCCCATAAAGAACAACCAATTAGTATGAATTGTTGTCCTAGTTTTGCCAGATTAATGATAAAAGGTTGTGGCCAAATATTGTACAAGAAATTTCACCACCACAAAATGGTGGAAGAAATCAAGAAACAATACTTAGAAAAGAAAAATGAACTATTAGCCATTTTTGGTTACGCCAACTATAATGTATCAATCACATCTGACTGTTGGAGCGCATGTAAGCATGGCTTAGGATATTTTTGTATTACAGCACATTATATTGATGAAAATTGGCTTTTGCAGAAACGAGTTCTATGTTTTCGTAACTTGGATTTTCCGCACACCTCACACGTTATTTACCAAGCCATAATTAATGTTACCAAGCCATAATTAATGTTTTGCATGAATATAATTTAAAAAGGGATTTAGAAAACAAAAAAAATTCAATTTCTTTTGACAATGCTAGCAATAATATTAAATCTATTGATTATTTTATACGTGCATTAAACCCCATAATGAATGGGAGATTATTTCATAAAAAATGTGCATGTCATATTCTAAATCTTACCGTTAAAGATGGACTGAAAACTGAAGGTATAAAAGAGTTAATTTACAAATTCAAAGATGGACTGCATCACATTTATTCAAATAATATTAGAAAACAAGAATTTCATGCATTATGTTCACGTTTGGGTTTGGGTAAGTTGATGGTTCCATGGGATGTTGATACCTGTTGGAACTCCACATATAGAATGTTCCTTCATTGTTTTCTGTATAAGCACGCAATAAATGAAATGTTGTGCAACTCAACTGACGGGATACAACTGATGCTCACCGTGGGAGAATGGGACCGACTGGAGAAATTGAAGGACTTTCTCTAGGTTTTTTTCAATGCCACTATCAAACTTTCATGGTCGTACAGACCATCAGCACACGAGTTGCTTCACCATCTTTACACCATCACAAAGGTACGTAATCTCATTCTCGACCTATATCTATTTAAACTATTTTGTAAAGAATCGTCATTTTTTTGCATTAATCTTTTCATCCTCTTGTAACTCTTTTTTCAATTTTCATAGGTCTATCGTCAACTTGAAGATGCAGAGGAGCTTGATCGTAATTTAACTCCTATCGTGGATGCAATGAAGGAGAAGTTTCTCAAATACTTGGAAGAGGTACCTCCTATCACCATTGTCGCGAATTGTCTCCATTCGGCCTTCAAGAATAAGTACACCATAAGATTGCTTCAGATATACAAGAAAAATCTGAACTTATCATATGATACAGCGAAAGCCGAAGTAAATGCTTTATTCGACTCTATGTTCGACATTTACAATGCTCGACATATCTCAAGTACGACTACTACGACACCTCGCACACGAAGGTATGAATGCAATATATTTAATTATTTACTAAATTTTGAACTCACAGTATACCATATTACTTAATACTTATTAATTAGAATTATTTTTTATTACAAATAGAAACAACACTTCGGGCATGCTTAGCGAGCTACGAGATGATGAACCTCAAATGCTCAACACCAATGAATTGTTGAGCTACTGTTTGGGAAGCCTTGAAGACGATGACATCGACATCCTAGACTGGTGGAAGCGACATTCCGATGCATATCCAGTGCAGGCAGCGATGGCGCGCGATGTTTATGCAGTGCATGTGTCAATCGTACCTGCTGAATCATGTTTCAGTTCAGTAGGTAGAATTTTGACCGACAAACGCACCAAGTTGGGTGAAAAACCTTTCGAGCAACTTGTGTGTATGAAAGATTGGATTGAAGCCAAAGAGCGGAATCAACACGGTCCCAGTCCTCATGGACTCACATCTCCTGTTACTCAAGAAAGTAGTAATATGCCAAGAACTCCTAACGCTGGCGATGATTCTGACACTCCGTTGTATGCAGAAGACGATGATTTGTGGTATTCGAGCAATGATTTCATGCGAGCTTTATAGTATGTTTTTATTTTATTAATTTTGAAGCATTTTATTTTTAACACATTTTTTGGAAGAATATTAACAAAAAAAAAGTTAAAACTCCGCCTATGTGACTACACGTAGCCGGTCCCAAGCCCGGATAAAGGAGGAGGGTAACTTTTAAAATATTATTTCATAATTTTTTGACATTTTTTCATATTTGTTTGCAATTGTTTAGATTTTTTTGGAGTTTATAGTTTTTTCGAAATTATTTGAATATTATTCGATTTTAAAGATAATTATAAATAAAAATGACATAATTATAAAATATTTTACCAAAATAGTTCATACAATTATTTCATAATTTTTATACATTTTTTCGGATTTTTTGGAATTTTCGAATTTTTTTAAAGTTGTATCATTTTCCCTACATTATTTGAATATTATTCGATTTTAAAGATCATTATAAATAAAAATGACATAATTATAAAATATTTTACCAGAATAGTTCATACAATTATTTCATAATTTTTATACATTTTTTTCGGATTTTGTGGAATTTTTTCGGAATTTTTAAAGTTGTATCATTTCCCCTAAATTATTTGAATATTATTTGATTTTAAAGATAATTATAAATAAAAATGACATAATATTTTACCAAAATAGTGCATACAATTATTTCATAATTTTTATACATTTTTTTCGGATTTTTTGTAATTTTTTCGGATTTATTAAAGTTGTATCATTTTCCCTAAATTATTTGAATATTATTCGATTTTAAAGATAATTATAAATAAAAATGACATAATTATAAAATATTTTACCAAAATAGTTCATACAATTATTTCATAATTTTTATACATTTTTTCGGATTTTTTTAAAGTTGTATCATTTTCCCTAAATTATTTGAATATTATTCGATTTTAAAGATAATTATAAATAAAAATGACATAATTATAAAATATTTTATCAAAATAGTTCATACAATTATTTCATAAATTTTTACACATTTTTCGGATTTTTTGGAATTTTTTCAGATTTTTTAAAGTTCACATCACATTTTTCGTAAATTTTAAAAAAAAATTTGGACGGATCCAACCCGACCCGCCCGGGTTTATCACGGGTCGGGTTGGGGGTTTTGGCTTCAGACCCGTGCATACCCGCCCCGTTGAACCCGTGGACCCGTCTTACTCGTGGATCCGTTGATCCGGACGGGTCGGATCCACGGGTACCCGACCTGCCCCATCTTTAATACACTAATTAATACTTAATGGATTAATTTCTAAACATTATAGAATTTTCTCAAAATTTATTTTTCACAAAAATAAATTTTAATTCGTATTTTCCTTTGAAATCACCCATTTACCAGTATTTTTCCAGATTAAATAACACTCTGTAAAAAGCCCTTTAAAAATTCGGAATTTTTTTGTAAAATCACCAAAAATTCAGTAACATCAGAGAATATAATAAAGTCCTTGTTTCTCTGAAAAATTTCATGAAAATACTTGAAAATCGTCAAGATATATCATGAAAAATTGAAATTTTCTGAATCAGGTTTTCTGCATTAATTGCCTTAAATCCTTAATATCACCACCAAATAAATTCCGAAAAATTCCCCAAAATATCCGAAAATTTGAGACCTTTAAGAATATGCATAAATATATACATATCCTTTTGAAAACATTTCACGAATTCAAGATTAAACAGAAAATCCTGAAATCTGAAATTACCCAGAAAAATCGAATTTTGTCAATTTAAAGTGAATTTTCAGACCTTTCATGGAACAACCTTATGGTTCTCATCAAGTTGGCTCTGATACCAATTGATAATACTTTTAGTATTAATCCTAGGACCACTAGAGAGAACCGAAACTTGAGCGGAAGCGGTACCTTGTTCCATGTTCAAAGATTCTCGGAATTGCGCTTCTTTCTTGATCCGGACAGCGGTGGTCCTTCTCTTTGCTTCTCCTCATGTCCACGCTTCTTCGTTTAGAGGTGTGGCATCGAGGCCTTACAAGAGAGAAAGTCACAGTCGTCAGTTCTCTTATTCCCTTACGCAGCAACTCCTTGTAGAATCTGATGGAGAAACTCTACAATGATCTCTCTTCTTCCTTATTCTTTTTTCTTTTCTCTAATTTCTTAGAGTATTTTCTGTTATGCCTTGAGAGAGAGAGAGGGTGACTTGTCACTTGAAGATCAAATTTGAACCCTTGGTTCCATTTCATCCTTTTGAACCCTTGCTATCAGAAATTTGTTATTTTTGTGAAGCCTTTGTATCAAATCCAAATTCCTTCTGTGAGCATGTAACATATGTTCATATGAACCTCCAAAATTAGTTTCATAATTTTTGGACATATAGAATTCGAGTTATCCCCTTTTCAATCTCAGATTTCTGAAAAATGTCAGAAAATAGGGTTTAAATGTATAAAATAGCTCTCTTTATCCAAATTAAAAAATATATACATAAATGCTTGTTTTGATCCCCTAAACATGAACCCAAGCTTAAAAACATATGTCAGCCACCAAAATCACCAAGTTGTATCTAAAAAACCAAATCAGCCCCCAAATGGCACCATTCTCAAATCTGTGTCTGACACCTGATTCAACTCTCTCTCAAATATTTTCTCTTTTGTGTTAGATCTAAATCTTTATGTAAATGTGTAGACCAACACCTATATTTAAGGAATCACTTTGGCATTTTCCCTTCTTTTGTACAGATTTTGAGAAAATCAAGTTTAAATCAAGAAAACACACAAATTTGAGTCCCTTTTGAACACAACTTTTGTTTTCAATTTTTTCAAGTCTCAAGCTTTCTAGTCTTTAAAACAAAACATGTGGACTGTCTTAAATCAATCATCAAAGCTCAAGTCATGCATCTAAATTTTCATTTTAGGTTTGGTAAATATCAGTTGCTCAAATCAGCCCGAATTGAACCAAATTTGAAATTTCTTGTTTGAGAAAGCTTTGAAATTGATTTTTCATGATTGTCTGATACTTATAGACTTGATTTTATGCTTGCTTATTGGTTCAAAGGTCTGATTAGCCATAAAAACCCTAACCAAATCCAAATCTGACCAAAATTGCCCTTGAATTATACCAAATTCAATTTCAAATTGTGGATAATCAAATGAATACTTGAAATGTTTTCTGAAATGCTCATGGAGGCTTGTTGCATCAATGAAATCTGAACTGAGCCCTTTGAAACTCGAAAATATGCTTAAATGTTGTGATCTGATCTGAAATACCCTCTTATAGTGAATTGAGCCCTTTTGAAATAAATTCAAACCAATTTGGAACTTGCCTGATGCTCTGTGATATCCCTAAATGATATTTGCATCAATAGGACTTGAATTGAGTCCTTGAAATTAAAAAATAGAAAGGTTGTTGTTTTGCCCAAAATACCTTCAAACAGTGAACAATGCCTTGTAAAATCAGAATTAAACCAAATTAGGCCAAATTGGTGATTGTCTGACGTTATTCAAAGATCACGAGTAATGTATGGACCAATAAGAATTGAATTGAGCCTTTGAATCCCAAATTAAACTAGTTTGTGATTGTTTGAGACCAAGCTCGCCCAAACTCAACTCAAATCATCCAAACTCGAAATTCAAATCAAATTAAAGCTTGAAATCATTTTGAACATAATTTTGGAGCATAATTAGATCAAATACAATCTTTAAACCATTTACAAATCATAAAAACTCGAAATTGAATCACACGGGACAAGGCTGAGGTGGTGGTAGAGCTCAGCCACCTCCAGTGACCCTCAGCCACCGACAGTGGGCCCATTCGACCCCTTTTACCAAGACGATATGAGGGAGGTGTCCAATTCAAGGTGCCATCGATCCAATCTCCATCGACACCAGGTCAAGCCTCGGTCAAAGTCAAGAGAAAAGGAGGAAGAAGAAGAGAGAGAAAATGTTTGTTGTTTGATCCAACGGCCCAAATTCAAATGCCTTGATCAAATCCAACGGACCAAATTAATTCTCTATGTGTATTAACTTGTACATATTTTTAAAAATAGAAAATGAAGTTAAAAAATTCTAAAAAAAAATTATGTAAATTCTTGTAAATTCATGCTCTGCATTTCTACGTGATATTTTAGTATGTTTTGAGCATTTTAATTCACTATAATTTTAGAAACCAAATAATATCACTTTCTTTTATTTTTAATAAAAGAACAAAATTGATAAATCTCAAATAAAAATGCAAAAAATATATCTCTGTATCCAAAATTCATAAAATCAATATAAAAAGCGATTTTTTTCAAAATATATCAAGAAGTTCAAAACTAATTATTTTTAAATAAATAAGTAAAACTTCCATAAATCCAAAATTATACAAAAATAATACAAATGGAAGGATAATTTCCAAAAATGGTTAAAAAATATATTTTCATGATATAAATAAAATAAAGCCTCTTTTATCATGTTAGAAGAACAAAATTCTTGCATATTGCATCAAATAAATATATTTTAAATGCAATAAAAGTATAATCTAAAAAAATACATAATTTTCTCATTAAATAGGGAATAAAATAAATAAAAATGCTTAAAACTTCCTCCTTATGCATTAGAGTATTTTTAAATAAAAAATCTTTTTAAGTACAAAAGATGTAAAAATCCCTTTAAATGTATACGGTCTTTTAAAAATGCAAATAATCCAAAGGTGCATCTTTTCTCCAAATTATATTTCCTCATTTAAATAGGAAATAAATGAAGAAAATCTTCAAATATTCAAAGTCCAAAAATGATATCTCCTCAAGTAAAAAATGACATAAAATAACCAAATTACATAAGGATCCATAAATGACATAAATTGGTAAAATATTCAAAAGTCCATAAATGACACCCTTAAGAGTCCATAAATGACAAAATGTTTGAAAGTTCATAAATGAAATGTTTTCTAAAAATATGAAAACATTTTAATGTTTATAAATGACATCTCTTTTCATAAATAAAAACCCAAAAATGGTATAAAGTAATAAAGTGCTTAAAGTCCAAAAATGACATCATAAATCTCTTTGTGTGTAGGAGCTTTCTCAAATATTCATAAACTCATGAGAAATTTCATGAAACTCCAATACACAAAAATATGTAAAATTATTAAGCATATCAAAGATAGAAATAAAAATCAAATGAAATTACATAACATACAAAACAAAAAAAACACATGTTTAGGAGGTAAAGGAAATAATGCTTTTATAAAAGAAATAACATATATCCCTTTAAATGAAATATGCCTTAATAAAAGATTAGAGCAAAAATAAAATCAAATCTTAGTTAGTGACATCTTAAAATGGCTTAAGAATCAAGACGTCGCTCCCAAATCAAATCACTTCTAAAAGATGTCATTTTGTGTTATTCAGTGTGCCCTCACATCGCTCAAGAATCATAAGTATTGAGGGCTGACATAATCTCTCATATAAATAATGGCAAGGGCTTGCGCCTGACCAATTAATAGAACCCCAAAACCTTACTGGTTAAAAATAAACAAAACCTCGAACGACTGCGTGCATCCAAGTCTATCTAGACAGACCACACGCGTTTGGGGCAACATGTCCTTCTTTTTCCAAAAAAGGATGCCTCCCTTTGAAAGAACACACGCGACATACATATGTCGTTTTGTTAGACTCACATTTCATCATTTTTGGTTTGTTGGTACTGACAAAATATGTTTGACCAAAACTAGATCATAAGTCGACAATTTGATGGTTAATTTTATCCAAAAAGCCTTTTGTATTAAAATTTGCAAAATATACATAGATGACATGCTTCACCTAAATGTGTATTAAATGAAAATCAAAGTTATCTTATTTTGAATCATAATGAACTTAATTTATTATTTCAAATTAAGTAAATCTTAGCACTTGTCTTAATTAGAAACGAAAATATAATTGTGATACAACCTAAATATCTTGTTTAAGTTTACATAATTCACACAAAACTTTTACTAAAAATAGAAATTATATTTTTCTTGAAGGATGATATTCCAAGTACTTATATCACAATGATTCAAATATAATTTAAAAAAAAATAAACTTGATGCCTTCATTTCAACCTTAATTATTTTTGTTACCAAAAATAATAACATAATGAATTTTGCAATAATAATACATATATTTTAAAATTAACTCCTTAAATGTCAAACCAACATTTAAACCTTTATGCAATATACTTGTTATCCTCTTAATCATATCATCTTGCTTTCTTGTTTTATGCAAACAAGTTTTGTTAAGAGTATATCTTGTATACCTTCTTATTCTTAATCAAAACATGTTTATATAAATATTACTTTAGCAATTTTGATCTTTTCTTTATTGTTGCCCCTAATCTTCAATTATGGATTCACACTTTAATAGTACCATGGTGTTGCTCGACCATCTTCAGCAACTCCTTGATTGAGAGAAAGTACAAAGGAGACTGTAGGGATGGGAAGTAAGTAATGCTTCTGCTCTATTTATTTTTGTCTTAAATAATTGCATGGAGTTTAAATTTAAATTGCAACTGTATAAACTAGAATTTCGGTATTATGGCTCAACCTTAATTCTTGAATTGCACCAACAATTTTTGGCAGGAATTGTCCAAGCATGAGGACTCCCGCTCGTGAGGCTGAAAGAAAAACAATCAGCCTTCAAGTGGCACATAATGTACACCTTTCCAAAATCAAAAGTGGTTCGAGATATATCTGGCATAAGGAGGTTGCCAAATCATCAATCTCAATGTTGAAACCAAAATCAAAGTCTGAAATTGACCCACTACAAGGAGCTATGATGCGTATCTCTATAGGGGAGGCATTATACTACACTTTGGCTGGGTCGCCTATCATAATACCTATTGGCTTAAACTTTCCTAAGTTTGTTGATTTGCAAAACCAAATTGAATTTAATCATTTCTTGTGTATTAAGAAGAATTGTAGGACATTTAAGAAAATGCACAAAAGGAACAAAAGAGATGATCAAGGATGACCCAAGAGCAAGTTTAGAAGATCAAGATCAAGATGAAGACTTGCTTAGGTTAATTAGATCTTAGTTTTATTTAAATTTGGGTACAAAAGACCAAGGAAATTCAAACCAAACAATGTATAGCGTTATAACGCTAGATGTCTAAAATGGTAATTTCTGGCCAAAACCCTACATCTAATTGAGATAGCATTATAACGCTAGATATAGCGTTATAACGTTAGAATGATGAAATTTTCAAAATGAATTTTAAAATAGAAAATAAACAAATAAAATTTCAAAACATCAAGAATATGTCTTAGATATAATTTAAGTTTAGGAATATAAACTTTATTTGATCTAAAACATTATTTGAATTAGTAGCAAAATTATTCACACAAATTTCCAGAGAGTTGGCGTTATAATGCCAAGCTAGGTAAGTTCAAGTGCCAAAAATTGGCTAAGTACTGGAAATTTCTGAAGGAATTTGGTATAGCGTTACAACGCTAACTTTGGCGTTATAACACCAGACAAATCCCAACGGTCAAATTTCTTGTCCTGGCACTAGATAGCGTTATAACGCTATGTTTTGTACATAGCTTAGCGTTATAACCCTACCAAGAACTTGGGTTCCAACAGTCATATTTTTTGTCCATATCTAAGATAGCGTTATAATGATATCTTTTCTATATAAGATAGCATTATAACGCTATCTGGCGCAAAACTACTTTTGGCCAGCATTGAGCCCTATATAAACCTTTCTCCCTCAACAATTGTTTTAGTTGTTCCATCAACTCAAAAACCTTTCTGTCATTGTTGTGCTTAGTTCCAAATAGCCAAATCCTTACTCTAGTCCCAAGTTTAATTAGCTAAATCTAATCTAGGGATTATAGAGAGTTTAGTTGTTTGAGTGATTGTCTTGCTAAATCTTCCAATTAGAAATTGTCATTAGATTGTGAGTGTGTGTGTTGCCTTGAGATCCACCGAAGTGTGTAAGTGAGTTCAAGGAAGTCGGCTTGATTCTCCACCGGTGTGTGTAAGCGAGATAAAGCCCGACGTCGAGTTAGGGTTGGCGGCTCCACCGATGTGTGTAAGAGAGCCCCAATTCTGAAGTTGTAGCGCTAAGCAATCGATTATTGTTTAGTGTAGCAGACCGGGTTTGTTACCGCAAGAAGCGGGGGCGCCGGAGACCCGAAGAGTAGGTGTGGCCGTTTGTGCAAGCCCAACTCCGTCAACACGCGGTTGAGCCACTTTCTTCCCTTTCTCTTTATTTCAATTCATTAGTATTAATTGCATTTGTTATTGTGAGTTATGAATTGAATGCTTGAATTGATTCATTAGGGAATTAATTAACTGCTTGTTGAATTGCCTAAATTGAAGAGCTTGCCATAGGTTGTGAAATTTGCAATTAGGTCCCTAATTGGTTGAACCGATTGAAAATTAGTTAAGCACCTAGGTCCCCTAGGTTCTACAAAGTGGTATTAGAGCGAGTTGAGCTTGCTAATTAATTGTGGTTCCAAGACTTAGCCAAAACCTCTTCAGATCGCCTCATTATGGCCGTAGTCATGCCCATTACGATAGTAATAACCCTATCCCGAGACACATGATCCCAGTTCTTAGTCACTATAGGAGCTTTTTACAGTCATTACGGCCGTAGTCACCCATGACTGCGACTGTAATGGTCATTTCCAGAGAGGCCTTACTTCAGGACTTAGCCACTTTCAACCTCAGAAGACCTGGTTACGGTCGTAACCATGACCGACAGTTTCCAGAATTGCTCACACGATCATGTTATGGCGGTTTCCATCACTCATTACGGCCATAACCATGTTCATTACGGCCGTAACCAAAGGCGGCAGAACAGTTCAGTTCTATTTTGGGTAGTTTCTTAGAGGTTATTTGGGGATTTTCTATACTTTTTATAAATATGGGGGTTCAGATCTGTTTAGGACATGCTTTTTAGAGAGGGTTTTCCATTACGCTTTTGGAGAGAGAGAGACTTTGGAGAAGAGATGGAAGAAGAAGACGTCCTTCTTTGGCACAATCTCGGTTGTATTAGGACTTGTTAGGATGTCTTGAAACTCTTGTTATGCTTGTTTGTAATGAAATTTCTTACTTGGTTTGCTTTCTATTTTACTTGTGCAACTTCATAAATTGTCATCTTAGGGTTTAATTCTAGACCTTGACCATAGAAAGCAAAGCAACTAATTGTCTAAGTATCGAGAGGTGATGCTAATTGATTGTTTATCTTATGACTTGCTTGCTATATGAATTGTTTTATTTCAAGATTCAATATTTGCAATAGAGATATTGAATATTAGATCTAGATCATAAGAAGCAGGGTAATTAACGAACTAAGTGCCGAGATGTGACGTTTGTTGATTACGGGTTTACCTAATTGTCATAACAAATTATATAAGGTACCGAGATGTGACATATGATAACTT
The DNA here is from genome assembly GCA_964058865.1 of Eleocharis quinqueflora. Classification (NCBI taxonomy): domain Eukaryota; kingdom Viridiplantae; phylum Streptophyta; class Magnoliopsida; order Poales; family Cyperaceae; genus Eleocharis; species Eleocharis quinqueflora. The sequence goes on from CAXKVX010002506.1 coordinate 80,224, forward strand.
AGGATAGTTAGGACGATATGTGCTTAATGAGTTTTGACTAGTTTAACCAAGTACCGAGAGGTGAAGCCATAACTAGTGCAAACACGATACCTAAATAGAGATATCACTTGGTACCAAATCTGAAACCCTATCATCATAATACCAAGAAATTGATTACCAAACAAGTATCAATAATTATGGATAGTTCATCTTAACAAGGCCTAATCGTTTGTTAATTTTGTTAAGTTCTAGATTACTTTCAGTTTTTAGTTTAAAGCAATCGAACAATCCAAACCTGAAACTTTTCTTTTCTCTTATGTTTGTACTTAAATTAAATTTACTCAAATCTGAAATCTAAAACCGAATTGTCCCTATGGATTCGACCCCTAAGTACTACAATAGACGGTTGTATAGTTGCAACTTCTATCTAGCAACTAGGGTTAGTAAAACTCACATCAGTCATTTTTCGTTATAGCAAGAAGTTCTTTCCACAACCGTCGGTCCCAAAATTGTTTTCTAAAGACCCCCTTTATTGTAACCGAATAAGTGTAAAAGAAGTGAAATAAGAAGCACGATAGTCGAAGATGTACCTGCAAACACTTCAAATTTTTCTTCTCCTTACTCCTTGATAAGCCTGATTCATATATACCAATTACTAGGATTCAAGATGCATTTGATCAAATCTCATGTTGTTTTAGGGTAATTTAGTTTAATTGTAGGATAAAACTATGCAAGTTCGTGGTACTGCCCTATTTTAATGTTTTGATGTAAATACAGGAAAAATCAAGCCAAATATACCCCAAATCGAAGTCGTTGACATCGAGCAGAAGAAAATAGTGCCAAATTGCACTTGTTTGAGGGTCCCAAAGATTCTTTGTGGGCTCCAAATGGCACATTTTCACGAGATCTTGGGGCCGCAAGAAATTCTTTGTAGGTGCAAGAAAATACACATTGGAGGCAAAAGAAGATAGAAGAATTATTTGCGGTCCGCAAATATTTCTTGCGAGCCGCAAAGATTACATATTTCTGGGGTCCTAAAAAGCTGTTAGAAGGCGTCCTTTCACAACAGTCTGCGACCCACAAAGATTTCTCGTGTGTCGCAAGAAAAGGGTCTAAGGTATTGTCTGCTCAAGATTTAAATAGATTTTAGGCGGAATTAAAGGGGTCTCTTCCCTCAGTTCGTATTTGACACTTGTTTAGAGAGAGTTTTGGCAGAGAAAAGTGGGTCTAGGCTAGGAGAAGGAGGGAAAATCATGATCATCAAAACGATTTTTTCTTGATTTATTTTCTCGAACCTCTCTTTCTCAATTGTAATTTTCAATTCTTTCTTGCATCTCCTCCTACCATGAGGGGCTAATCACCTCTCTAGGATTACGGAGAACCCAAAATTTGCTTTCTTTTAATGGAAATTTGAGAATGGTTTTTGTGTTGATTATTGATTCTTTTTTATTTAATCTTTCTAGGCTTTTTATTTGAATTTGAAAAGGCGCAAATTTGAACCCCGAAACAAGTAGAAGCACTTAGGCATTAATCAAGTCTGAGAAGAAGTTTAATTATCGAAGGTATTTTGTTAGGAATTGTCTAGAAGAATTATGAATGCGTAGTTGCTAAGCAATTTGACTTTGAGAGACCTAATTAGATGTGGGCTGCAATCAATTCACAGAGGGTCCACATGTCAGACACAACTCCAAATGGCACATTTTCACGAGATCTTGGGGCCGCAAGAAATTCTTTGAAGTGCAAGAAAATACACATTGGAGGCAAAAGAAGATAGAAGAATTATTTGCGGTCCGCAAATATTTCTTGCGAGCCGCAAAGATTACATGTTTCTGGGGTCCTAACAAGCTGTTAGAAGGCATCCTTTCACAACAGTCTACGACCCACAAAGATTTCTCGTATGCCGCAAGAAAAGGGTCTGAAGTATTGTCTGCTCAAGATTTAAATAGATTTTAGGCGAAATTAAAGGGATCTCTTCCCTCAGTTCGTATTTGACACTTGTTTAGAGAGAGTTTAGGCAGAGAAAAGTGGGTCTAGGCCAGGAGAAGAAGGATGGAAAACATGATCATCAAAACGATTTTTTCTTGGTTTATTTTATCAAATCTCTCTTTCTCAATTGTAATTTTCAATTCTTTCTTGTATCTCCTCCTACCATGAGGGGCTGATCACCTCTCTAGGGTTAGAAAGAACCCAAAACCTGCTTTCTTTTAATGGAAATTTGAGAATGATTTTTGTGTTGATTATTGCTTCTTTTTTATTTAATCTTTATAGGGTTTTTATTTGAATTTGCAAAGGCACAAATTAGAACCCCGAAACGAGTAGAAGCACTTAGGCATTAATTAAGTCTGAGAAGAAAGATTAATTATCGAAGGGATTTTGTTAGGAATTGTTTAGAAGAATTATGAATGCTTTGTTGCTAAGCAATTTGACTTTGAGAGACCTAATTATATGTGGTTTTATAAATTATATTTAATTTAGGTTTTGAGTGATCATCAATTTCTTCAAAGTACGGTGTTAATTTTAGAAATCAACACTTAATATTAACTTAGATCGTCGGTATCCATAACAACCGATAATCAAATCAAGTGACCAATCTTATCACAAGCAAGTGGACAGTGAACCTGTCACCTTAGATTCGCATTTTCTGCTTTGACATCTTTCTAATTGCTTTATCTACTTTCTTTCAAAATATTTCATAAACTGGAAATCAACAATTCAAACTTTCAATCGCTTAGGTTAAACTAGGAGATTGAATTGTCCCTGTGAAAATTGATACCTTAAATACCACTATCGACATGTTGTATACTTGCAACTATAATTCGATAACACAAGGTTTAAAACTTGACAATTAATAACATATACCGAACGCATCACTCCTCTTTCTAGGATAAGTCAAGTGAGTATAATACGTTTACAAGTAGGCAGCCATCGGTTTATGTGTATTTAATAAATTGGTTAGGGTGTTTCATGGAGCACCAAATTACTCGTAATCTGGAATGGAGGATTTAGAAACTAAAAAAAGATTAAATTTTTAAAACTGATGTGATAATTATTTAAAAATTTCAAGAGTTTCAGAGATTGAGATGCTCTTATAAAATCTAAATCAAAATTGATAAATAAGAAACTCTGAAGCAAAATTATTAAATAAAACTCATCTACATTTCTAAAACTCATTTAAAAATTGTCGCATAGATTAAAATTTTCAAAAAATTCAGAGATGCTTTTATTTTAGTATATATAGCTCGCTGTCGTAAAGTTATCTTGGTATAGCTCTCATCTAACATTGAGTACTAAAGATTTCTTTACTTTCGTGTGGTTGAAACTTGAAATCTACAATTAATGTATGCTTATACAGCTTTTATCTGTACTTGAGATTTCTTTCTTTCTTTTTCTTTTGTTTAGCACCAGAAAGTGCGAGTGTCGCATGCATGCTGGTAATTGTGGAGCTGCTTTTTATGATTGCCATCTCCAAATGCACACCTAATTCTATGCATGCAGACATTGGTACAATCAACTGTTAATATAAATGTTTCAAAGGCACATTAAAAGTACCACCAGTCCACAAGGAAGAAATTAAAGTTGCGTTGACATTTTGAAATATTTTCATTTCTTCTTCCCTGAAACAATATAAAGCTTCAGTATATTGATTAGCATTAATTCGGACTTAAAACCATGAAATTAAGTTCGGAAGGGCAAATTGTAGTGATGTGCCATCATGAATCCGTATCTGTTGTCATTATTTTTCTGTCATTATTTCATTGTTATTGAATCTGGACCGCTACCTTCAATCTAGACGACTGTGATTTAATTCAGAAAGAATTTCATTATTTTGTGAATCTCACTTATCATCCACTCAATTACAACTGCCTTCAATCGAAATTTTGTGCGAGTGTCGCATGCATGCTGGTAATTGTGCAACTGACTGATTCGTTTCCGTGCCATCACAACCTCAAAAACCCGAACTCCTAGGAAGCCTAAAAAAAGCCACTTTTAAGGCATGAAGAGCACCAACCATCACTTTCCCAAATCCCTTCACTTCCAAGGTTGTCATGCCTTTATTTTATCTCTTTTCTTCAAAAGAAAAACAGAAGGATGTTTGTGAGAAATAAAGTTTGATAACCAAAAGCAGCTCATCTTTAGTCTTCCAAAGGTTGACATTCACACGTTGCTTTTTGGATTATCTCAAACCGATCACATCCAGTTGTGAATATACTATGAATTACCTTTTACATTGTAATTGAACAAACAAAATACAATTTTAATTACCTACTAAATGTAAGTTTAATTCAAATACATACGTAGTTTGTAATGCATGTAATCATGAATTCTATGCCAGTGTCAATTAATGTCTCTAACAAAGCATTAGAGTTATGACACAAATTGAAGAATATTAATTAATTGCAACCAAAGTTCCTCCGAAATTTTGTCATTTTTGCACGCATATCAACTAAAATAGCATGCAACATAACATGTTACACGAAGTATGACTACATTATGCAAATGTACTGTACTATTGATGTTTTGGTAGAATGAGATCTTCTACTGTGCAATAAATTTCAACATTTGATTTGCATTGAGATTCGTATAAGTTAAATTTTATAATATCAGACTTCCTGAATCAAATCTGAGCCGCCCATAACCTACAATGCAGAAAATCTGTGTCGTTCAATCCTGCTGCGCGACAGAAGAACTGCTTCCATGTTTTTGTAGACAAGACCAAGTAGTACTATTTGCACATGCTAAACATAGGTCCCCTGCAACAATGCACAAACAAACAATTTTAGAAACTCCAATTCTGCAAGATGTAACCAATCTTTTCTACAAGAAAGTTATGATTTCAAATTGAGCTCCGTTAAATCTGAATAGAACGGAGGGATGATGACTCAGGGGCAAGTTTTTTAAAAAACTTTTTAATCTTATCCGTTCATTTCACATTGAACGGACCTGATCTAATAAAATCAGGTGATAAGGTTTCTTAATTAAGAGCACTGGATACGGTTTCAGGTGACAAGGTAAAGGAGTGACAATCAGGAATTAAATTGCATATATGCACCAGCTAGTAAGTAGGGAAGCGGATTTTCTGTCGCGCAACAGTAACGGACGTTCAAGATTTCATGCGTTATAAGCAACGGACGGCTCAGATTTGATTCGGGGGTGATATTATAAAGTTTAGCTTGCACGAATCTCAATGCAAATCAAAGGCTGAAATTTACCGCGTAGCACGCATAGTGTTTGTACTGCGCGGTAGAAGATCTGGTTTGAGTAAGTAGTGGCTGCCACAACCAACCATGTAACAACTAACAACACAATTAATGGGTTATGATGGGGGCATATGGAGGTGAATGCAAAGGCAGTATAGAGGTGAATTCGAATCTGGTACTGTACAGTACCGTGTAGTGCAGTATCAGAGTCGTCTGATCTTCTTTATTTGTTTTAAGATTTGTGTCAAATTTTAAAGACTCCTCCTGATTTTCATCACTGGCAGTCGATCCAAAATAGACGGTCGATCTGGACCGTCCGCTACTGCGCTGAACGTTACTGCACGGTAGCAGATTTGGATCCGTATAGAGGTTTACATGACATATGCGAATTGTCCCTGTGTCTCCTTCGATGGATGGCATGATTAGAGCTCATGTCACTTTTTCCATGCCTCTCCTTCTTTGTCTCCCCTCTGCTTTCATCAGAGAAAATGAAAGAAAAAACAAAGCCAAAGACATGCGTATGGCGTGCCTTACTGTGCATGGCTTTTGGTGGGACCAGTGGATTATTTGTGGCAGGTGGATATGTACACAAAGTGTAGTGATCCACTGACATTTAATATTTAATACCTTACTGGATGTTTGAGGGTCATAATATTACTCGTTACACCGTGTTTACAATGACAAAGAAACGAAGAATTTGGGTTACTACAAGTGAAAGTCCATATTGTTTTGGTTCTATTTGGGGCATTTAGCCCCATATCAGCTTAGGCGTGGGTTTTTCGGTAGACTACCTTTTCAAGTTTGTATGTTCTCTGATACGAGTAAACATTCTCTGAAATACTTATAATGATGGAGTAATAATCGAATGGTTCACACAATTTTGAAATTTGTACACACAAATTTCAAAATTGTGTGAATCATTCGATTATTACTCCATCATTATAAGTATTCCAAGAGATGTGAATTGTTCTAATACTATCAGAAATGGAGACAACCATCATCTCTTTGTGTTATTAGTCTTGGATTGATCTTGGCTGAATATGGTCAATTTCTGACAATTCGGTAATTTGTTGTTTTTCTGGTAAAGTTTTTACCGATCTATTCGGCTTAGAATGCAACAGAAGTAATGAATCGCTTTCTTATATACGAGAAATGATTAGAAACTAATTAAATCCGATTTTCTTAAAATAATAATATTAATATATAGAATTAAATATTTAAAAAATGTGAGCTGGAATTCCAAACCTGCTTATCTCCCGACTCCCACCTGCGTGTTTAAGGCTTTGATTCTATTTTCGTTGTTTAAAAAAAATACTATACATGCACGTGACGTTTGTGTGTATAGAGCTTAAACACGCAGCTGACACCTGCGGGTATAGAAACTAATTTGATAATTTGAAAAAAAAATTAAACATGCAGGTTAGATCTGCATGTTCAAGAGTGGACGAGCGTTTTGTAGTTGTTCGTTTTTTTATTAATAAAAAAATATTAATTTTATTGATGAGCTAGGTTATATTTAGGTAATTTTTTTGCAGCAACTTCGGCTAGCTCGTCAAGATTGTAATTATATTTTTATCATCGCAAGCCATCGAGTTGTAGATTTTTTTGGTCTACTTCCATCAAGTCGAGTCTGATTTGCGATCAGAGAAATGAGCGATCCAAATTGATTCTGACGCAAACTCATGACAAAAATTTACTAATTAAGACATAAGTTGAAGATGGAGCCAAATTTGAGATGCACATTCACCCGATCGCAAATCAGACTCGATGCGATGAAAGAAGAATTGAATATCTACAGCTCGATGACTTGAAATGATAAAATAAACTAATTACGATCTCGACGAGCGTAGCCGAAGTTGCTACAAAAAATATTAAGTATGGTTAGCATTTTTTTCTTATTTTTTGTGGCAACTTCGGCTACGCTAGACGGGGCTGTAATTAATTGTTTTGTCGTCGCAAGCCATTGAGATGTAGATATCTGAATCTACTTCCATCAAGTCGAGTCTGATTTGCGATCGGAAGAATGTGCTTCTCAAATTTGACACCATCTTGAACTTATGTCTTAATTTGTAACTTTTATTACGAGTTTGCGTTAGAATTAATTTTGAATCGTTCGTTTCTCCGATCACAAATCAGACTCGACACGATGGAAGTGGACTCAAATATCTACAGCTCGATGGCTTGCGACGACAAAAAATCTAATTACAATTCCGACGAGCGTAGCTGAAGTTGCTACAAAAAATTAAAAAATGCTAAGGACACTTAATATTTTTTTGTAACAACTTCAGCTACGCTCGTCGGGACTGTAGTCAGTTTTTTTATCGTTGCAAGTCATCAAGTTGTAGATATTCGAGTCTACTTCCATTCCGTCGAGTCTGATTTGCGATCAGAGAAACGAACGGCTCAAATTAATTCTGACGCAAACTCATGATAAAAATTACTAATTAAGACATAAGTTGCAGATGGAGCCAAATTTGAGATTCACATTCATCTGATCGCAAATCGGACTTGACGCGATGAAAGTAGACTCGAATATCTACAACTCGATGGTTTGCGACGATAAAAAAAACTAATTACGATATCGACGAGCGTAGCCGAAGTTGTAAAAAAAAATTATCTAAATATAACTTAACTCATCAATTAAATTAATAAAAAATTTATTATTAAAAAATGAACAACTATTGCCCTCTTAAAAACGCAGGTCTAACCTGCGTGTTATTTTTTCAAATTATCATAAATGGTTTCTATACACGTAGGTATCAGCTGCATGTTTTAGTCATATACACGCCAACTCCGTATAGGATTTATTTTAAAAAAAACGATGGAAATAGAATCAAAGCCTTAAACACGCAGGTGGAAGTTGCGAGAGGAGCGGATTTAGAATTTCATCTCATATTTTTTTAAATATTTAATTTTTTATATTAATATTATTATTTAAAAAAAATCAGCAATTAAACTGTCGGAAATTAAAATACAATTTATGAAATCCGAAACTGACACACTTTACACTTCTGATGTCATCTAGTCCGGTATGAACAATGAAATGATTATTATATCTTAAGGGGCTATTTTCAAACTTTCTGGTAATTTACCTATTATTATTGAACTGCATTTTTCTTGGTTGAATTTCTTCATGACAAGATATCACAATAATCAATTAATAATCATGCTTCTAAAAGAGAGATATATATATTGCAATCAAGTTGTCCGTTGAAACTTAGGTTCTCCATTATATGCGTACTTATACCTTCGTAGAAATCGTTTTATTGTTATATATATATATGCAGGTTAGCACAGATTGTAAAGTGCAATCAATGAACTTTTGTAATTTGTGGTTAAAACTCTTTTTTATTTATTTATCTCTCTCTGTTTCCCCCCTTCTATTTCATATCTTGAATAGGTTTATAAATGACATTATCACGTGCTTAAGAGACAACCAATCACTGATATTGAAAGGGACGTACAAAATTTAATTATTAGTACTTGGATGTGATTAGGGATTAAACAAATATTTATTTGGTTATATTAACCTTGTAAGTAAGGTGACACGCTCATTAGTAACAGATCAACAAATTCTGCGTGGCAAACATCATTAGCGAAGTAGTCTGCATGCATAAATTCATTATTAAGCATGCACGTGATTAGAGGCGGAACTAGAAAATAAACATAAGAAAGGTTGAATTAAAATTATTGTATAGTTTTAATTTTATAAGAAGTGCTAATTACTATTAACAACTAAAAAAAATACAAGACTTAATACAAAATTTTACAATTCTTTGATTTATGGAGGTGCTTAGCCCTCTTGAAATGTATATACCTTCGCCCCTGCACGTGACTACCAAATCAGGTGCTATTTGAGCCACTTATTTCCTATTAAATTAAGGGCAACCGATAATAAGAGCTCTTATTAAAACAACAATTAATTTCAGTTCTGGTCAATCTTAGAATTTTTTTTTTATGATAATTCGACATTTTCGTTCTGTTTTGTTTTTTCAGAGTCCTAATAAATTTAAGGAGTTGATACGTAAATACCACAATCGAAATCGACTATCAATACACGTGTTATTATGGACTTTGTTTGAGTTATTATGTACATTATTTGAGTTATTATTATGTATGTTATTTTTTTGTACTGAAATAATTATTTATGTTATTTGAGTTATTATACATATTATTTTATTAACATGTGTAACAAATTTTTTAATACAAAAATAAATATGCATAATAACTCAAACAATATCCATAATAACATGTGTATCGATAGTCGATATCGATTGTGATATGTACATAATATTTTCCATATAAATTTAATCTCCGAACGAATTTTCAAGCTTTTTTCCTTGTTTTTTGCTGTTGTTTCCTTTTTCTGACAATTACCCTTTCACTAAAACACTCTCTAAGGTTTTTTTTTATTATAGCAAAATCTCAAGACAGGGTGCCGGTCTCCAAAAATTGGAGGCAATAAAATGTTCAAATATCTACAAAAGCACAGGAGATCTATGCTTGACAAAAAGAAAGAAGTAAGTAAAAGTAAAAACAACATTTAAATCTGTTATCCAAGCATTAAATGTAAACTGGTTTCTTCTTGTTCTTATATGACTTGTACCGCTCTTTCCTTCGGAACCAAACTCAATGAGGCTTTTGTTTTCTTACTGTGTGAGATGTAGACTGCTTGTATAATGTCATCTTGCTTATTTTGCTCATCTTCTTCACCCTCTGCAAATTTTGTTTTTTGCCGTTGGCTGGCATGGTATTCACCTAGCTTATTTTTATCACAGAATTCACTAAATGAAAATTTTTTATTTTTGAATTCGGTACCACTCTTCTTTGTTGGTACCAACTCTTCTTCCCTTATTTGCATTCTTGAAACAAACAAAATAGAATTTTTTCTTGTACCTGTGACTGATACTCTATGTCAAATAGGTGTATGCTTATTAAAAAACAACCTTAACAAAAATTGAGTTATAAAAGATCTTTTATTCTCATGCAAATGTGCTTTAAACTCCCAACAAGTCTTCATGAGAAGAAGTTTGATTTTCTCCCTCTGACATAATTAGATCTTGCAATGTGTTATGCTTCATGTTGTTTGGAATAGTCCTGAAACAATTGGCTAAGTGACCTGTTCCTCCTGTCCAATATAATTGCAGATGAATTATTGATTTGTATATTGTGAGTTTGTCTCTTAAACCTTTATTTTGAAATATGATACTATTTATTTCCATCCATATAAGTGATATAACCCATAATTGAGCTGCCAATAAAATTCCCCAACTTTGCCTTCTGTTTCATTGAAATTTAATATTGATAACCACAGTTGTTCTAAGGATGATATATCAATGTTAATATTACTATGTTGTGAAAATTTAATTATTGTCCAATTTTTTTTTGCTTATCTGATAGTTGACAAAAATGTGCTCTACACTTTCTTCATATTTATTGCAAAAGACACATAGTTTATCGTTTGCAATACCTCTTTTTATTAAATTATCCTTTGTGAGTATCTTATTTTGTAGTGCCAACCATGTGAATATTTTGAATTTTAAAGGAATTTTGAGATTCCAGACTGTTTTCTTGATTTCAATATGTATCCCACCATTATCTAGAAATGTATACATTGATTGTACTGAATAAATTCCATTTTTTTCTAAATTCCAAATGGAGGAATCTCTATTGTTTGTGAAATTTAAAATTTCCAAAATACCTTTTAATTCTTCTTTTTTATTTCTTAATTGATTACTACACCCTCTTGTTAATTGGAAATTTATTTGCCCTTTATTCCAAACTTTAGCTAAGGTAATGTTCTCATTCTTGGATTTATTGTATATTAGTGGGTATAGTTTAAGAGCACAATTATTAAGCCATATATCATTCCAAAAGTTAATTGATTCACCATTGCCCAAAACTCTTGTGTTATTAATTTGGATCAAATTTTGAAGTTGACTGACTCCTTGCCAGAAAGGTGATGCTTTTGTGCTAAACTTATCATAGTTAACTATTATTATATTTTTCCATAAACCTTTACATTCTTCAAATAAGAATAGCCATGCCCATTTGCACAATAAAGCATGATTCATTTGTAGTAAATTTAATATACCCCACCCTCCAAATTCATTTTTCCTACACAATCTTTCCCATTTAACTAGGCATATTTTCTTTTTATTTTCAGCCCCAGACCATAAGAAATTTCTTCTGATTTTGTCAATTTTCTTCCATACCCATTTTGGCATTATGTATATAGAAATGTAGTATAAAGGTAAAGAGGATAGAACTGAGTTAATTAGTACCAGTCTGCCTGCAATTGATAGCATCTTGCCTTTCCATATAGGTAGTTTATTTTTAATTTTGTCTATTAATTTTAACCAACTATTTTTATTTGGCTTTTTCCAGTGTAATGGTTGGCCTAGATATTTAATTAGTAATGAACCAATCTTGCACTCCAATTTATCAGCATAAAATTTCCCCATGTGTTGTTCAATGTTTAGTGGTATTAGTTCAGATTTCGTAAAATTTATTTTAAGACCAGTTAGATCTTCAAAATTTTAAGTAACCATTTTAAGTTTTCTATCATACCATGCTTTGTTTGGATAAAAATTAATGTATCATCTATATATTGAAGGTGCATTATTTTGTGTCCATTTTTCATTACTGACCCTAAACCTTGAAAATGGTTTTTACTGACTCCTTTTGTGATTAATTTTGCTAAGCTATCTACTGCTAAAATGAAAAGGTATGGTGATAAAGGGTCACCTTGTCTCAATCCCTTTTTACATTCAAAGTAACCTCCTGTTTGATTATTTAAAAGCACTGCACTGTGTTCTTTAATTAGTGCTTCCTTTATCCATTTAATTCATTGTTCACAAAAGCCTCTATCTTTTAAAGTTTTAAATAAGTAATTTCAATTAATGTTGTCATATGCTTTCTAATAATCAAATTTTAGTAATATTCCTTGTTCTTTATTCTTTTGTACTGTATCTAAAATTTCGTGAGTTGTTATTATACTATCCATTATGTTTCTATCTTTTAAACCTGTAGTTTGATTTTGACTAATTATTCTCTGAAAGACAGTAGCCATTCTATTGGATAAGACTTTGGTGAAGATTTTGAAACTACAGTTTAGTAAGCTAATGGGTCTGTAATCATATATAGTATTTGAATCAATTTCTTTGTTTTTGGGTATTAAGCATATTAATTCTCTATTTAATTTGGATAGATCCAAAGTGTTGTTGTGGAAGTCTTTAAATAATTCCATTATATCATCTTTTATTATATCCCAACAATTTTGATAAAGGGCCATAGAAAATCCATCAGGCCCTGGTACCTCATTGGCATCCATTTGCATTACTACTTAATGGATTTCTTCTATTGTGAAGGGTGCAGTTAATAATTGATTTTCTTCATCTGTAACTTTTTCATGAGTTTCCCATACATCCTCATTTAGTTCTACTCTTGTATTTTCCGAAGTGCCTAATAAAGATTTGAATTGATTAAAAATGTATGTTGATATTGTTTTTTCATCTGTGACTATTGTGTCTTCTATTTCTAAAGAAATTATTGTATTTTTATGTTTTTGAAAAGAAGCAATCTTATGAAAATATTGTGTATTAGCATCCCCTTGTTTTAACCATTTTTATTTTGCTCTTTGATTCCAATATACTGCCTCTTCTTGATGTATTTTGAAAAGTTCCTCTTTTACCCCTAGGTATTCTTCAATCTCATCATCATTCAATTCTTTTGCTTCTTCTAAATTCTCAAAGAAATTAAGTTGATTTGTAATGTGATTTTTCTTTTCCTTGCTGTGTTTTTAATGTTTGCATTCTTAATGGATTTAAATTAATTTGTATTAGAAATCCTCAACAACGGATATGAAACAGGTTAGTAAACAAGCAAAACTGAATCAACTTAGAGAAAAATCATGACTCTAATTTAGTTTATTGTCTTAGAAGTTAGAACTCGATGAAAACTTTGATTATTTATTTTCTTGTCTTTTAAATTTGTGCAATTTAATTTTAAACTAACTAAAACACCAAAATCGTTTAGTTTGATGGTTGAACACATTAGGTTATATTATCTCTGTTTTATGCGGGCTTGACACTAGTAACTACTAAACTCTACAGTTGTGAGCTTGCAACGATTATTGAATAGTTTTTATAACAATTAATTAGAATAGAACATCACCCATAATTAAGACAATCTAGCTCTCTTTTATGTAAATATTATTATCAGTAAAAAGTAGATGTTCAAATACAATAATATGTTATTTTAATACTGATCGCTCTATTAAAATGAACGGCGCTGATGTGATGCGCTTGCAACATGAAGAGAGAAAATCACATGAAAGATGTTCATACAAAATTAATATTTGTTGAACATTTCATCATGATATATGTTATCTCTACTTCTAAAGAAAGCTTTCTTAATAATTTCATCTTTTAGCATAATTAAATAAAAATGTTGTAGAATTGACAGCACAAAAGTAATATAGAATTAGTGTTTAGAATTTAACTACTAGAAAATTAAGTTAAAAGTATATAAAAAATAAAAAAAAGGAATTTCGTTTAAAAAAATAATTTCCCCCCCCCCCCCCCCAACTTTACAGAAGATTGCAAAATTTAATTACAGATAAATCTTTGATCAAGCCTTCTCTCTTTGGTTGTGTTCCTTCTTGCCGATTCTATCAAACTTACAGATATAAAAGAAAAAATAGTGAGAATAAGTGCTATCGCCTTGCCTTCCATCAGCCCAAACAGGATCACCATGGTGAAAACTACCAACCAAGTGACGCCTTCTTCAATTTCACGAGTTTGCGAAATCTCTCCTTCCATGATTTGAATTGGAGGAGTTTGAATTTGAATTTCTCTTGTCGATTGCTCCTCTTCGTGGTTCTTCTCCGTTACCAAATTTACAATTTCATCCTCCTCTTTCTCAATAATAGAAGCAATTTCCATTTCTTTATTTCTGATGGATTCATCCAAAGGTTCATTCTTCTCTTTCGTTTTTCTCTTACGATGTTTCTTCGGAAATAATTTCTTCAACATACTATTTTTCTTTGAATTTCTCGTTTGAGCCTCACAAAAGTCAGGACTCTCTTCCCAAATTTCGTCAAAATCCCTTGATTGATTCAATTCGCCTTGGATCTCTACTTCAGTTGAGTCGGATTCAATCTGAATCTCAACCTCCCGAATGGGAGAAACAAGTGCAAAGCTTCTCTGTTCCAAACACAAGCTCGATTTCGCCTCAACACATGGTTTGAAGAATTGAACCAAATCTAGCCTCACTGAGTCGAGAAACCATGAAAAGAACGCCATAGCTGTGAAACCAAGCACCAATCTCTTCCCAAAAATTACCAAAAGCACTAACGCTAAAATATTCACAAGCACAACGATCCCAGTTCCTAAGGAATTCCTTCTCTGACAAACCGAAATATCATCCGACGAAACGGGAGGAAGAAGCCTCTCTTCGTCTGCAACAACCTCGTCAACATTCCCACTGGAGATCACGACAGGTGAAGTGGCCAAATGAGTGACATCCGGGGAGGAACTGACGGTCGAAACACATTCCGAATCGTTTGTATGTCGCTTTTTCTTTGTTTTCTTAGAGGGCTTCTTGAGGCGACTCTGGTTTTTGACATAGAGGTCGGCGAGAGAGGTCGGAAAGCCGGTCTGAACCGGGAAAGAACCGGGTGATCCGGACCGGCGATCGGGTCGGAGAGAAGAGATGAACTGAGCGAGAGCTGAACCGGCTCGGGACTTCTTCGACGGGTTCGACATTGACCGCCGGGTCCTGGTTCATGTGCGGTTCTTTCTTTCTGAGAAGTGCTTTTGGTTTGTTGATGCGTGATGAACGGGGTTTGGTTTGTTTTGGCTTGGTCTTCCTCTTCCCTTGCTTAGAGGGATTTAAACAAAAGAGAGGTGGGAATAGTGGGATTTATTTGCATTTTTAAAATTGGTTAACGACATGGAAGGGGAAAAAAGAACGAAGGAAAAAGGTGTCAAATGGGAATTTTGGGTTTTGTGTACCGATTACTCTGTGTTCCTGTCTTTAAGCCTTAGTTTGAAGTACTGTTTAAATAGCGCCATGGTAAGAAGTACAAAATTCAAAAATAATTTAGTCAAGTCAAAATTTTCATGATTCAGATATAATATGAATTTAATTTTAGAAGTTCTTTTATAATACTACTAGTAGATCAATACATTGGCATTCTTTAACAAATATTTTTTGTGAATAATACCATAAATGGTGTATTATTCATAAATTTGTAAATTCTCATAAAATTTATAAATACCACAAGAATTGTATATTATTCAATATCATTGTTAATGAGTTCACCACCGCTTAGTTTGTAAGAAATATGATAATTGGATGTTTAATTTAGCTGATAGACTTATACATGTAAAGAAAATATATAATAATTTACATAACATGTATCATTCCTCGTACATAAACACATTTTGATGGATACAGAAAATATATTTCGCATTTCAACTAAAAAGTGAGATTTGTGTCTTATTAGACTTGTGTGATATTAGAGTTTCTAAGAATGATATAAAACGACTTTTAAAATATTGTAAATAACATCATAATATGAAAAATATATAATCAAGTTGACCAACAACAAGTTAACAAAACAACATAATAATATATTAATATTACAATCAGGGACAAATGCAAAGAGATCCAGGAGGCTACTTGAAAAAAATTTGTAAAATAATTTAATGTATTTGTACGATTTATCAATTTTTTTGCATAATAATCATTATATTTAAATATTTGTGCTATTTTACCTCCTCCTGAAAAAAAAAATATAGATCTTACCCCTGACGAAAATTCTGAATCCGTCTCTGATTACAACATATGCCCGAAGTCATCATCCAATTAATGTAAGCAACATCATAATATTAAAATAAAGGTCCTTTCTGCAATACCTCCTTAATCTTACCGAACACTATTTTCTTAGCACATGTTAAATTCTCCTTCTTAAGTCTCATTTTGCCTGAATCTTAAAACTTAAAGAGGTTATATTCATGAATTAAGCCTCCTTTATTTTTTGCTCCTTAGTTTTAGTTTACTTAACAAATGAATGCATGCTCCTTTTTCTAATACTAAAAATATATACTTTCTTTCAACCTAATGTACAGTATCAATTTTACTCTATGAAATTGATATAATTACTCAACACAATAAATGAATTGTTGAAAATTTGATGAAATTTTCTTTTTATTTATTAATTATTTCAGTCCCAACTAACTACAGTAAGTACCACTTAACTGCACAGATCACCACATATTGTCTTCACAAACGATCCAACAGTCCCCCAAGTCCCCAATAAATATCAACCGTGAAAATTACATATTTGTAAAAGTAAACGCGTTTAGTTATAACTGCAGCATACTGCGTTACTGCTGCCTGATACTTGGCAATTGCATGTGCAAAAAATGAGCGGTCCCTGACATCGGACGGCTGTGATCGCATCAGACAATACCGTGTGGTAGAAAAGTCTATGTCCGGTCCGGTACAAGTTTGTTAGACCGAGTATTTGGTTACAGAAAAGTGTAGTTTGACTCTTGGACCTAGTCCACGTGCTAAGTTTATGGTTAGGGGAACATAACCCACGAGCTGTCTTGGTTAGTGAGCGATTT
>CAXKVX010002507.1:0-18010 GCA_964058865.1 Eleocharis quinqueflora
TCCTTGTAAGAGAATTTTGGTGCATAGTGCAAACGACTCGACCTTGTTACTGTGTCGGGGGGTCGAGAGTTCCGGAGACGTAGGCTCGTCAATAGTCGAACTCCGTTAACATATCGGTGTCACGTGTTCTACGCTTTGTTTGCTATCTCTTAACTCAATTATTTAAACTTATTCATATTTAGTTAGTTAAGAAGATTCTTATTTAATTGCTTGAATTCTTCTATCTTGTTTGTCATTGAATATAGAATGTGCACTTACTTTGCAAAAGAATTCTAATTTTTTAAACAACCATATTCACCTCCCTTATAGATTTTAACACCCTTATCCGTTTTGGCTAATAGAAAAAAACTTTATGCTACTCATATTCGATAAGCTAATGAAAAAATCTTACACGTATCAGTCTTATCGGAATCGATATGAATCGGATAAAAGAGTAAAATGATTTTGTTGACAGCCCTAATTAGCTTTATAATTAGGTCCAGCTTAGCTTAGAAAGAGGTTTGGCCCAATAGAAAACAAAAATATAATTCTATTGTGCTGAAAAATAACAGAGATGCGCGCAAAAGGGATTTGCTTGGTTAATTTTATTTCAATTGGATAAGAATGAAGAAGCCACACTATTTTGTGAGAGTTATAGCATATTAATTAGCATAGTATTTCACTTCAGAAACCACTTCATCAAGCCCAACAAAATTAAGTATTACGTTAATTTCAACAAACCACTTCGTCTAGATTGTTGGTCATTAAAATTTGAAAATTTTAATTAAAGCCCTAGTTTGAACAAAGGTTTTGCCAAATATAAAGGGACATGAATCATGCCAAATTGAATAAATTAAACTTGTCATCTATAAACAGGTCGTACAGGCTACAACTAAACATGTCTTCAAGACCCCACTCATCTTGAATCATCAATATTTCAATACAGATAGGTATATATTAAGAACATATCAACTAAAGATCTAAACAGTTATCTTTTACTAGACAACCAACCTATTAAATATAAATTATAGCTTGAAACTTAGTTTTTGTCATTTGTCATTTTATTTCGTACAATACCAACGATGGAGATATCCATCCTAGACTCCATACTTCACTATGGCTTGCTGTATAATACAAGAAGTAGAGATAAGGAAATCCCTTCTCTAAAATTTGTTTATGCAGCAGTCCCTTTGCTATATGTCAAAATCCTCTTGTAATGAAAGACATCTACCTGTTCAGTATTCAATTTCTGTACAACAATTTCCACCCCAATTGGTAAAATCGGGCTAATCGGTTCTGGCAACACTGCACTGCGCTGCGCATAATTGAATTTATGTTGTCTGATCCAATCTAGTTTCATGTGATGTCAGTGAGCTTTTGATCTGATCTGAACACAAAACTTCTAATTGACACCTCACATCCAACAAGAGTCCAGTACAACAAAAAGAACAATTACATAGTTGTCTTTAATGAGGCAAATTGTATTTTATTTCGAATTAATGTTGTTATTTTGGCCATTCCATTTGGTATTTTACTTGACCATGGAACTCTTAAACTAGCCCTGTATTTGAATTTTGGTTCCTAGAAAAAAGGGATAATTCTCAATTAACTGCTGCTCACATTAATTTGAGTTGTTTCATATCATTCAAGAACTCAAGAAAGTTCCTCTCCAACGACCCCCCTTCCGACACTGCTGCTCACATAATCGAATCGATCTCCTCTTTGGCTCTTTCTCTCTTTTCTTTTTTTCCCTTCGAATCGCCGAAGCGCTAATAGAACGTCTCCGCTCTGTCAGATTCGTCTCCTATTTTTTCTTTTTGTTTCTCCATTTGTTCCGTCTCTCTTCCATCGATTCGACAAAGATACGTTGTGACCAATGCGTTTAAACGGTTGTTCAAACCCTAGCAGCGGTGCGTCCAGATCCGATTTGTAAGTTATCTGACTTTAAATTGTATTGTAATCTAATTAATTGAGTAGATTTTAATATAATTTGTATATTGAATTTGTTGTTGTATTTTTAGAGTTTGGAATTAGAGTTTAAATGTTCACTATTGTTATTATTTTAGAGTGAGGTTTATACAAATACTTTATACTAATTGGGATGAAGTCTAGCACGTATTGATGCGTCTTAGAGTTTAATTGCAAAATTACAAGTTCAATTACAAGTTCAATGTGTCTTAGAGCATCCTCGTTCGTTGGTACATCATTAGTATAAAGACTTTGATCGGTCAAATTAGCTTTCACACCAATGCAACTGTAATTGTAATCAATTTCAAACCCGATTTTTTGAATCATATCCTCGACAATGTCACTACTACTGGTCTCCTTAGAAATTCTTTCAATGTACAACTCTATTATAGACCAATCTATTTTACCTTCTTGTGTGTTTCGAGTCGCACTACTCAATGAGTCGTTGTCGGTAATAGACAAGCACAAAAATAGTCTCCCCCTCTATCGACTTGCCATCTAGCACTTATTACCATGTCTTACATGTTCTCCGACCAACCGGTGATAGAGTAAATTTTTCATTTAAGTTCAAGGTATTTGATTTTTAGATTTTCATTAATCACCTTTGATCCCGGGCCTTCATAGCTATATTCGCTAGAATCTATAACTATTTTTTTTACATAATACAAAAAAATGCAATCGGGTCTATATTCATGTCCTATATAAAAAAATAAAATATTTAAATAACGCTTAATACAAATTTGTGCATATTTCTTTGAATGAAAGAGATGAATATTCTAATTTGAGGAGTATGTATCAATTAAAATGGAGAAGATTTACTATTATATATATAAATCATTAATACAAATATCAATATAAATTTAATGTGAGTTAAATGTTAGATAAATTTTACTTACTGAATGAGACAAGAGAAGAGGACTCGTCGATTTGTATCAGAGAAAGAGATGAGATTTAGAAATGATTTGAGAAAGAGATGAGATAATAATTAAAAGGAGTAAAAATGTAAGAGGGTTTGGACATGTTTGGAAGGAAGGCGACGAATAAAAAAGGGAAGAAGAGAGACGAATAAAAAGTAAAGATCATGAGGAGTCGAGGAGTCGCGATCTGAGGTCGGGTAAATTAGAACCAGTTCATGGCTGTTCTATAATACAAGTGTTCAGAAGATAAGCGAATTCTCCCAACTCATTCGCTATGTTACGAGAACACATGCGTCTAAACATCACGTCTAGCCGCTACGACTAGTCACTGCGTCCAGATGGCGAGAAAGTTTGCGTTCACAACTTTGGTGAATTTGACCCGACATCTCGTCTGAACAATGGCGCTTACACTCTACTTATGAACATATGTGTTCGAAAAATAGAGCCACCGCTGTCAAATTTCAAATCAGGGTCATAGATATAATTTTTAATTTTTTTAGAATTAGACAAAAAATTTCAAAACGTGTAGGCATTCGTGGCTCGTTCCATATTGGTTTCAGAAAAGGGTTTAAACTAATTCGCTGAATTTTGGTTCGAGATGAAAACGAACACGTTCGTTTAGCTCGTTTGTGAATGAACTGAGTTTAAAATTTGCTCAACTATCAGTTCAAAATGTAATTTTAGATAATGTACATTGATTAATAATTATTTATATATCATTTATGATTTTTATTTTAAATTCTTATTTCGTCGAATGATATTATTTATAAATATGAGTTACAAAGAAACGTCTAATATATAATTTCAGATAACGAGCTGACAAGCTTAACCAGTTTATTTACTACACAAAAACGAACTGATGACATTGTTCGGTTTGAGTTCTAACAAATCAAACTTGAGTCTTTTGACTCGAAAATATATCATCCAAAAATGCACGAAATTTCCTCTCCGAAGATCCCCCTACCGCAACTGCAGCCCTTGCTCGCTCCTTCCAAAATGCAGCCATCTCTCTAATCTTCTCTGCACTCTTGTCGTCTCCCATGACAGCCTCGACGCATCGTTTCAATTCCTCCCCTTCTATCACCTTATCTTCACCGGTGTCCCCTCGCACCCCGATCCCCCACTCCTCTATCAGCCTCGCATTCGTCAACTGGTCACTCCACTGCGGCACGCATACCACAGGTACACCGCATGCCAAGGTTTCAAGTGTCGAGTTCCATCCACAGTGCGTTACGAAACAACCTACAGAAGGGTGCTGCAACACCTCCATTTGGTGGCACCAATCCACAACCAAGCCATCAGTTGTTGAAGCCAACTCATCAAAGTCGAATCCTTCGAGATCTCTGTTATCCTTTCTTACTATCCATAGATATGGTAGGCGTATCTCTTTCAAACAGTGGGAGATTTGCTCCATTTGCCGGGTGCTCATCACCGAGTAGCTACCGAAGGAGATGTATACGACAGATTTGTCTGGTTTTGTGTTGAGCCACTCGAGATAAACTTTATGATTTGTTTGGAACAAATCTTTGAATTCACCTTCTCCTTCCTTGTCGCAAGACAACATCGGTCCGATACTGATCAGGTCAAAATTTTGTTCCATTGATCTAATCGCATCAAACTCTAGTTCGTCGAATGAGTTCACCAAAACCTTTTGCTTCACCCCATCACTTGATTTGATCTCGAGTTCTTCCATTGTAAGTCTTATCAAACCAAGCATCTGGTAGAAGGGATTATCCTTGTCGGTTACGATAACACTGGTGGGCATATCTCTGATTTTCAGAGGAGGTAAACAAGGGAACTTTATTTCTGCCATTGGATCATTTGCAACCGAGCCGATCGTATCCTTATAACCACGAAAGTAATTATAGTATATCGCAAGAACAGTTGCGGGTTGTATCCAAAATTGCATGCTAGGTATGCCATGCGCTCTGGCAACATCAGGGACCCATACCATGAGAGTACTGTAAATAACATGTGTGACAGGTTTACCGTCCTGTTTAAGCCGATCAAGTACAGCTGAGAGGGTCTCGGCTCCGACAAGTCTTATTCTCGTCCAGTAATCCTTCGGATCTTTCACGCCTCTCTGGATCCCGTCATCAAACCCGTCAGAGTGCGGGAGGTAATAAAGTTCACCATCTTGGAATTCTTCGTCCGGGGAGGAGAGAAAAGGGAACAACTTACGATGACCCGACACGGCTGTCGACACAGTGACACGGGCGCTCGTGTAATGTGCAATCTTTCTTGCCAGATGGCGTGATGGATTGATGTGGCTCTGCATTGGATAAATTGCAATTAGGAAATGCTGCTGATGGCTTTCATGGAAATATTGTTCCATTTTTTTTTACTGATTTTTTCTCTAGGTTAGACTGAAATGAGGTATCAAAAGGAAAATTGATTGGAGGTTGTATCACTTAATTAGTTCAGTTCGAATGAGTGTGATGGGGTATATGATATACCGTATATCACCTGCTTTTATTGAAACAAAAATAATTAAAAAATAATTGGCGGTGATCTGGCCAACGAGTGCTTTTATACATGGACTTGGTACATTTGTAATTTGAAGTACAACTGTTTGCCTGGATTACAGTACAGAAATTGCAGAGCCTTTTAAGTGTTAACCAAAATTGAAATATATTTATTCAAGAAAATTATCATACCTTTTTTTTGTTAAATTCAAAGACTTTGACACGATGAAATATATGATTGTAAAGGTAAAAAGTTGAGAGAATTATATGGTACATGACAGCAAATAGCATGTTTTAAGATCTGGTTTGACAACATTCAATCAATAAAATAAATTTTCTTAAAAATATGAAAATAATTAGTGAAAATGGACACAATATATAGTTCCTTTCTCACAAAATAAAACCCCGGATTAGACCTGTCAAGCAAACGCAAATTTTTGTTTAACTGCTTATTTTTGCCTGAATAAAATAGTTAACGAAATGGTTTTTCTATTTCGTTTTAGAAACGAAAACGAAATTTCTTTCGTTTCATTACAATTTTCGCGAAATTTCACGTTACATCACATTTTGTGCTGAACGAAATGTTAATATTATTTTGTTTGTGTCCAATAAAACGATACTACTTCGTGCCCGTTTTACACGTTTGACACTTCTGTCTTGAATTCTTCACAAAGATGAGTGTTTCTTACTATGCCAAATTGCCAATATGCCATGTTTATTTGTATCCATGTGCACAAATATGGACAATGTCGTCACAATATTTAAAATATACTGAGGTCATTCCTGACGCTTGAAAGATGGCATCTAAACCAATTTATTATTACACAATCAGAGACATGAGGTTTTATTTTCTCCCAAAATGCTAGTGTTGATAGATATAATTAATTGGAAGCCTACGGCAGTAAGGTTAACCTTGTTGCACTTGAATTGGCAATTTGATATTGCAACCAAACTTTCTGGCACGTAAGTTGAAATGTGGAAGGTGCAGATTAGTAACAATGAGATCAGGGATTCTGGACAAGTGGATATGGTGTCGCGCAGTAGCTGCGTTAGATCAGATGTCGGTCGTCTGATTATTTTTGCTGATTCGAGATTTGTGTCGAGACTTAAAACTTCGTTATTCTCATTGTCAGCTGTAGATTCAGATTGGACGATCGATTCATACCGTTCATTTTATGTAGCTCTGTGAATAGATTTTTATAGGGTTGGTTTTAGAAGGATCGGATTCATTTTCAGAAAGTTATCCGGTCCCTTCAAACCTTAGTCTTGACCGATTCCGATCCGACTCTTTTAGCTTTTAATAATCTAAACAAACATTTTATTGATAAGAAATGTTTTGTTAATTAACAATATATCATTAATTATTAATACCAATATCATTAATCATTAATCATTAATATTAATTAATATTATCATTACATATTAGTATTATTAAACTTTTTACAATTAAAAAGTAAAAAATAACGAAAAATAATTAGAAAAACATGAATGGGGCCCTTACCTGGATCGTATCTGGCCCAACCCGCAATTTTCGAGCCCTCGGTAAGAGTCGAACCTCTCTCGATTTATATCCGGTCCTATTCTAGACCCTCTAAGTTCGATCTTTCTAAAGTTCGTACTCGACCTGTCGTAACAAGTACAATATTTTCGATTTATAGGATTAATTAACTTGTATCCTAAAATTTGTATTCATTAATATTAGTTGACAACATTATGAGTTAAATATTTTAGTTTTCGACTTCTAACGGCAACAAGTACAAACACAAGTATAAACATATAATTATTATTTTTTCATAATTAATCCTATAAAATAACACGACAAATCTTTAGCCTCATTAACATGACATTTGTATTCAATAAACTAATAAAAAATAACATTGTTAAGTACAAATACAACGATGAACGAACAAAAAAATATTATTGACAACTCTAGCTTTAACTTTCAAGGACATTTTAAATTAACTAATCACATAGTACAATGATCACATGCCGTAAAACATTTATTTTATGAGAAATCGTTGAATTTCGTCGCAACACCATTTTTTTATCGCCAGGTCTTTCCATGTTAATCTAACAAATTAATGAGTGATTGTCACAGCCAAAAAAAAAAAAATGTGGTTGGTAGAAATGATGATATAGAATATTAATATACGACAAATTCATTGATTAATCAGATACAGCTACTAATCCAATGAAAGTTGGACTATGCGGAATTTCATATATATTCTTTAAAAATATTTGTGAAGAATTTACGTAATTGTTTCTCTATATTTTAATACTAAATATTTTTCTCTTTAAATTTCATAAACTCACAAATTTACTTATTTTATTCATTACCTTTTGTATTAGATTTTAAATGTGTAAAATACACTTTTTTGTCAGGAATTAAATGATAAAAAAATATGTATATATTTTTTAGAACAATGTCGTTTTTATATTTGATCATTATCCGAGAACAAACTATTAATTGTGCACTTCTGATGTATGTACAATGATATTTTTTAGGTATATTTTTATGTATACATTAGAAGTAGATAAATAAACAGTTTGTATTAAAAACGCTCAAATAAAAGACCAGCAATTTTATTAAATATAAGCCGATAAAAATCTCATATTTATAATCAACTTGGACCGGAAAGTTTCAGCTAGAATTAATGGTGTGGCCGTTAGATAACAAATATGCACAAAAGTTACGAGTCAAAAGTGCTCATACTTGCGAATTGGAGTTACAAGTCAAAAGTTGTGTCCGTTCGAAGATCAAATGTCAAGACATGGTCTAAGCAACAAGGAAAGACTTCAAGGCACAAGACAGAGCACAACGTTACCATAACGCTTGCTCCGGCGTTATAACGCGTCTACAAGGCGTTATAACGGGTCATCAAGGCATCATAACGCCTCAGGAGGAGAGAGAAGGCCAAGCTGCTGGAAAATTCCAAGCGATGTGTTATAGTAACGCTCCAGTAAGGCGTCACAACGCCTGGCCATCAGTTATAACGCCTTCCCCATGCATTATAACGAGTTAGGACTTCTCTGGCCCATTTGTCAGCTGCAGAATGGCAAGAAGGGAAAAGACCCAAGGCGTTATAACGCCTTCCTCAGGCGTAATGGCCATTCCTGTAACGCCAGAGGCAATTCTTCACAGATCAAGACTCTAGAAAGTGCTCAGCCTATATAAAGATGTTAGATTCGATCCAGAAGGTCATCCAACCATTCAGAAAAGCTTTCCATCTTTAATTGAGCACTAAATAGAGCATCTTTCAAGTCTCCTCAAGCTACCTAAATCTGAGAGCATTTAGGATAGGTACATATTGTCTAGTTGTCTATTCGAGATCATTCTTTGCTATTGTTTAGCCTTTGGTGCAACAAATTTGTGTCGTCAAGTGGTGCATTCCTATCCTTAATTGTTTATTTAATTGGATCTTTTGTAACGGTGTAGAGTGGTGTTGCCCCTTGCATCGATTTAGGAGAAAAAGATTGACTATCTTGTGTTGGAAGAAGCCAAAAATCGTCTCCGCCCATTTGTAAAAATATTTGGTTATAGTGTAACGGTCCGGACGACGTTTTAATCCGAAAGACCCGTGGATGTAGGCCTAAGTTTCTTTTGATAGGTCGAACCACGTTACATACCGTATCACTTGTGCTTGATTGCTCTCTCTACACTCTCTCTCTTTAAGCTTTTTTATCTTTATTTTGTGAATTGCTCTTAGACTTGCTTGTGAAATTGATTGGCTAGGTGATTAAGGTCTTAAAGATTTGAATTAAATTGTAAACGCTTCCGCACTACTACTTGATCTTTGAATTGCGCCTTTTTAGTGAAATCACACTTAACCCCACTTCTAACAATACTAAGCTCTCAGGTGGTCATACTAACATTCATAATTTTTATAATAACATTCAGAGTGTTCATACTTCATACTAACTTTTCAAGTTTTCATAGTAACATCTAGGGTGTTCATAACAATTTCTCAAATGTTAATACTAACTTCTTAGTTATTACGAGCACATTTATATTACCAAAAAACATGTTCATTATTTTCTATTTTTTTCTCAAATTTAACGGGTTAGGTTAACATTACTATCATTCAATTCTTTGTATACAATGCATCCCCTTTTTTCTTTTTTCTTTTATTTTTTCTAACTGACAAATTTGTTGTCTTTCTTGCAGGCGAGCTTGCTGTGATTTGGAAACATGTAAATATGACGCGTGTTTGATAATTCAAAAACCATTCACTTTTGTAATTGATACATCGTACATGATACATGAAAATATGGAAGTAATTTTTGACAGTCAGCACAAGAATTTGTGATTATATTAGATGTACATTGATCTTTTCATTTTTCTTCTTCTGTTTTTTCTTTTGTGAAAAAGATAACAGTCATGATGAATAAGAAGAAAGTTAGAGGCAGTCTTAAGATCGTTCGGTGCATTTCGTCTTCGTTCTCAGATCTGTCATCACTTTTTCGTTCTCAAATTTGTTGTAACTTTAAACATTATTTTTGTCTTTGACAAATTTTTTGTCGTTTGTAACAATCTTTCGTAGAAGAGAATATAGAAAAAAGAAAGAGAATAAAAAACGAGCGAGAATGACAAACGGTTACAAACTTGAAGATTTTCTCTTTTTCCTTCAATGATCGTATCCATTCTTTCTTTTTAACTAAAATACAATCAAATGGGTACCAGATAAACACAATGCCAAGAAAATAAGAAAACAATCAAAGCCCAATTAATAGAAAGAGACATTTTGATAGCCCATAATCAAAATTCAATTTTGAACTTTGTATGAAATACTACGTATATCATGTTCTAACATTTCAAATACTGTTTATTTCTACTGTGATTTCACTGTTCACTATATATATCAGGCTCTAACATTTCAAACACTCTTCATTTTAACAGTGATTAACTGTTAACGCTACAGAAAAATCACTATAGATTTTTATTTTTTGCAAATTTTTTTCCTTTTTTTTAACAATTTATTATAATTTTATTATTGTGATAGAGAAGTTTAAAATTTAATTTTTCCACGCGGAGCGCGAGTAGTACGCCTAGTGATCATGATAGTGGAGATCATGACCATGATTATGATCTATGATGATAAGGACATAGAAGGGCATTAGTAAGGAGACGTCACTGGTGAAGTAAGAGCAATATATACCAAAATTGAGTGTCGCCTTTCAGTTGCAACTGTCAGCTGTCTGCTTTTAATTAGGATGTGCTGTGTGCTGTGTGCATCCATACATACAGAGACAAGCACAAGCTCTCCAAATATTTTCATCAAGAAAAAAAAAATCAGAAAAATCATGTTTCAACGATAAAAAAAAGTTTATTTATTTATGAGAAGTAATCAAACTCTAAGAGAACTCTTATAAAGCTTTGGATCAAGTCAGCCATGACGCAGTGCTGCAGTCCTATCGATACAAGCCAATAGTTAGAATTTGAATATCTCCATAATTTGGTTACAACAGTCAACAGAGAAGTCTATATAATTCTCAAGTCAATCCACCCACCACGTGTCCCTTTTCCTAGGTGAATTAATATTTAAGTTTTTAAATAATTTTTCAGATAAATATGAGGTCAAAAGTCACTCAAAATTCAAATGATCGATATTTTTTCAATTAGATTTCGAATTGGAGTTTAATTAAGAATAATTAAACGCCTTCCTTAAACACTTAGGGTCCGTTTGGCATTTCAAGGAATAGAGCCAGAATAGCTAAAAAAATAGAAGAGGGCTAGAATAGTGTGATTTTGGAAAAGTAGTTGAATAAACTATTCAATGTTGTTTGGCACTTGTGATTTGAAATAGAATAGTTGAAGGATGATATTAAGACTAATAATATAATAATATTATTATAATAATATAATTATAATTATTATAATAATATAATAATATTGTAATAATATTATTATATTATTATAATATAATAATATTATAATTATAATATTATAATATTATATTATTATAATATTATTGTAATAATAATATTATAATAATATATAATAATATAATTATTATAATATATTATAATAATAATATATAATAATATTATAATAATATAATAATATAATAATATTATAATAATATATAATATAATAATATTATTATAATAATATAATTATAAAATTAAATATTATAATAATAATATAATAATATTATAATGTTATAATAATAACAATAAATATTATAATAATATATTAATAACACTAATGAATAATAATAATAATAGTAAACCGACTATTAAAATATACTAATACTAAACCGAAGTCTATTCCACGATTGCTAAACCGGCTATACCACCATATGGGTGGTATAGCGGATTAGCTAAAACCAACTCTATTCCAAAATACTAAACCGTGTTTGGCACTTTTAATTTTTGTAATAGCAAATCTATTCCAAAGAATAGACTATTCCTTGAAGTGCCAAACGGACCCTTAGTAAAATTTACGTTGCCAAACAAATTATATAAAGAAAGAGATGAGAGGGATCCGTGAGATATTCTTAGAGTGATTCTAAGCATTGGATCGGTTTGAATAAACGTTGCAGATTTAAGAAAATATGGGCGATCCATGGGTTACTTTTAATACCATACATTATTAAAAGATGGCTATTAAGATCCCTTTTAATACTAGACGTTAGTAAAAGGTGGCTATTAAAGACCCCTTTTATAATCGAACCTTAGTAAAAGACTATTATTAAAGATCTATTTTAATACTGAACATTAGTAAAAGATCGATATTAAAGACCTCTTTTAATACTGAACTTTAGTAAAAAATCGTTATTAAAGACTCCTTTTAATACCAAACTTTGGTTAAAGTCCGATTTTTAAAGGGTTTTTCTAGCCCCGTTATTGTTAATGGACGGTACTAAAGGTTGTAAATAATTTCCAAAATGTCACTGAAAGTTTTTAATGGCAACTTTGCAGTATGTCACGTATAAAATGAAAGTATTAAAATTCGTTCTGTAGCAGTGATCCAAATTCAAAAATAAAATCTCCTGGAACCCAAATGACCAAATAAAAAATTCAAAACTTATGAAACTCAAGACATAAATGTTGGAATCTAAATTCAAGATTTAAAATCAGTGTACCGTAGAAAAAAAAATCATCATTACATGGCATGCGAAGCAGAGTCATATACGTTGGATTCGTGGAATTCTTCTCTGATATGTTTGAGCAAAATGCTCAGAGCTATAGTGGGGCCTAAAGAAAAGCTTAATATCTTAGATAAAATTTCTTCTTCTATTTTATATGAATAAAGATATCATGGCTCCACCACTGCTCCAGTCAATGCTTCAAAAAAGGAGACCCCCTACAGTCAAAGCGCGAGGTCTGCGTAGGGCTCATGCGTCAATAATAGTAGGAGAAATGAAGAGACAGAACATCAGATATTATATCAGCGTTCATTTTATATTAGTCCATCAACTTTTGAATATATCTTATATATCTCCTTGTACTCTTCAAATTCTTTAAAATTTAGCCATTAGAACCGAGTAAAAATTTAACACGAGGCGTACCGACGTACGTGTTTTTCTAAATATGAGCCATCTCCTAAACAAAGTTGATTTCGATAACTCAACTATTTCTTTGTAATGGATATGTGGGAGTTCAATACTTGAGTGTAGCATAAGATAGAGTTGATGTATGGTCCTTGATTCTATGAATAAACAAAGTTGATTTCGATAACTCAACTATTTCTTTGTAATGGATATGTGGGAGTTCAATACTTGAGTGTAGCATAAGATAGAGTTGATGTATGGTCCTTGATTCTATGAATTGTTAACTATTGATGTCGAAAAATGCTGTGGAGATGTGGCAAAAGAGCAATAGATTTTAAGTGGAGGTTTCGAGTTCGAAATTCAATGAAAATAAAAATTTATTGAGAGATTATATTACTTTGATAATATTTGAAAACAAAAATCACTTATCTATTCTTCAAAAAAGACAGTGGAGATAGCGAAGGAAGCATCGGTTGTGAGCCATGAGCTAAAACATAGGCACAAATAGGGGTGCAAACGACCCGAGCTCGAGCGAGCTGGGTCGAACTCAAACTCAGCTCGTTTATATATCAACCCGAGCTCAGATAAAATAACTAATTACATATATATAAAGGGAAAATCACACACATTTAACACAAAATACAAGAACATCCAACAATATATATATCAACCAGTGTTTGTGCAGAATTTACAGCGGAAGCTAAAACAAAAAAATAAAGATACATACTATAGAGGACGATCCATCAAAGGACGTGGGACCGTCCCTCGCTAACCTACTACAAACTACTCCTAACAAAAGAAAGTAAAAGAAAACAAACGAGGTGATCTGCAAAACGAAAGACGCCGGAGACTCCATCCTAGCGCTCCTCTCTTAGACTTCAAAAGACTCCTGCTTATTATCTGGACCCCACAACCACCGTGGAACGTGAGTAATTTATAAAAATTACTCAGTGTGAATTTAAGTCCAGTCTTTGGGTTTATATCTGATTCAAGTTTGGACCATTAACATTTATCGAGTATAATTTCAATTAGACTATAACTGACTAAGTGATATCTTGTTTAACCAATTATTCAATTAAATCAATATCCAAATGGACGATACGAAAAAATAAAACCCAAAAATATTATGAGAAATAATAGTGTACAACTAATAATATGGAGAGATCAAAACTCCCAGACAAAGGAATGAAATGTCCAATCTAACCCTGGGTATAGGACATCAGGATTCGCCCCCTTAGACGAGTCGCGTATTCGACCACAGGCCTAAAAGTATCGTTAGAAGAGTCTCAAATCAACCACAGACCTAACTTAATTATGAGTTTCCAGAACGAAACGCCTTGGTAAAATAGAGCGGCTACAAAAAGCACACACTCGATCAAAAGCGAACCGAGAAGCCTACTCTTACCAAAAGAGAAAATAATAAAATAAACACTCGGTCTCAGCCGTCATACGGAAATAAAAATCGACTACCCGTTGAAATAATAATAGAAAGGGAACTCTCTATACCAGCTAAGGGTCAAAGGGGAGCCCTAGACTTCCTCTGTACCAACTAAGGGCCAAAGGAGGAAGCCATTCGAATATTAGGAGATCTCGAAATATCGGCTAATAGAAAATATATAAAGAACGAAATAGCTCCAATACCTCACATATGACACGTATACTCTAAACTGAGGAACCGGACCTTAATCGCTCCAGAGATGAGGTAGTATAGTATTATGTATTAGTAAGGATATTGAAAAGAAACTCTCTTACTAACACTACGAGCCATCAAGTGATGGTCATCGTTGGTGAGGATTAGTCGAATGTCCTTATGGACATCTCGACGAATGGACCCCACGGGCGTTTAGCTTGCGTACGTAATCCATCCGTCACGATGCCCCCAGACTACATCCAATCTAAGGCTCACTGGCCTGACACTCATCACTCCCGACGAAATACATATAGTATTGAATACGCATCTACTTATAAGTATCTAATAGCATATACTATCCGTATATCGGATCTTAGATGCAATATGAGATGCAGATGACATGCAATGCAGATTGGTCTCATGTAATGGTGCAATTACCGGTATGCGAATATGACAGTTCAAGTTCTACGGGCTTGATTAGTCATTGTTAGTAGTTTGGTACCACAGTTCAAGTTAAATAAGTCTAGTAGGTCCTAAAAGAATAGAAAGGGATATAAACTCCAGGAATCTACACCTGTTAATATGGAAGTTACGACATTAGTCTCTAATCCAAGGATGAAATCCTGCAACGTCAACGTCTGCTTCAGTGTCCACTGATCCGAAACATCCCTGTCTTCTGCGGTGGATACCAATTTGCTAGTTTCCTAAGTGACGTCGGGGTTTATCAGTACATTGTGTCGTTGAATCTTGTAAGTTGTCTAAACTAGAAAAACATGATCTATGCGTTGAGACGTCCTTGATGCTCCTAATACAATTTAATTAATAATTTTACTAAGTAAAATTCTTGCGCAGCGTTCATGCTGCACATCGAGTGAGAGATTAGTATTTTACTTTTATTTATTTATTAATTCAAGTAATTATTAATTATAAGTTTACTATTACTCTGATTTAACTACATCGTCAAGATGATACCTACATAACAATACTAAAAGAACAACACGAAGCAAGCATGTTATAAATTCAACCACTTTTAGATGTTCACTTTTATTTCAAATTAACAAAAGAAGAAAACAAAATAACTAACTGTGATAGTGGCTGATAAGCGTATATTTAGTTAGGTGCTTATAGAGAAGTTAGTCAATATAGATAATTATATTAACCTAATTATTTAGTTAAACTCGTGTTTATATCTTCCCGTATTGATGTTACTAGTAATGTGATAATTTATTGTTATGTCATTATTTTTAGTTATCTATTCTTATTATGCATATTATAATTATTATTTATCCATATTAAATGAATGTTTAATCTTTTATTTCAATTGATAGTTTAATTATGATCAATATTATTATACTCCTAACTTTATTGATTTATTAAATATTATTATTTAACATAAGTGTTGTTGTATTTCATGTAATATGTTTGATTAGTATATGTAATCATATTTATATATAATTACTTTATTATTCTTATAAAATAAGTGTGTTTAGTATTATTTTAGTTATTTAGTTAACCTTTTAAATATTACTAAAATACTAAATATCATTAATTATTATTTTCTTCTATTAATTATTATTATATATATCATTTTAGTTATAATATCTTATCTATGTATTGTTTACTTATATTTTCATTTATTTTCTAAGGATTCATAATTTAATGAGCTAATTAGATTTTTAATTTCTTATTTAAAATCTTAAAAGTCCGTAAGGTCGAATAGCACCTTACTGGAACCATGCATGGCTTTTGAGGCCTAGTCTCCCACGCAACAACAAAATCCCAGCACAACACAGAGCACAGCTGCACTGGTGCTGGCAAGCCGGTGCAGCGGAACCATGGTCAGTGGGTGCTTGTAGGGTACCAACACTAGACAGTACTTATAATTTCGTAAGTTAGATGATTGAATCGAGTGTCCGAAATTAAAGAGTTTCAGTAACATCGACTCGGCCGGTATCCAACGCTACAACAATTCATCACTAAACCAAATGACATTTAAATATTTTAGTGCTGCATTTCAGGTGTAGGTTCAGATAAGGTTATACCAGAATCCACAATATTCAATCACTAAGGCAGTGGCAAGAGGGCCACTGCCATCATCGACACCAAAAATAACACAGCGACAGAGCAGTCACACTCACACAGAAAGGAAAACAACTAGGAATAGAAAATGGCAACGAATTTAAGAGAAATTTTACTAGAAGTGGTTATTAACGATCGTAACTGAGTCGAGTTCAGTGCAGATCCTAGATCGAACGCCACCAGTCGGCCCACACCTCCTCTTCTTCCTGCCCTTCTCTGTCTCTTTGATAAATATTCACTTACAAGGGAAATATTTTAAAGCTATTCTCAACATATGAGAGACCAAAACCCAGAAAAACTAGAAAAAGCAGAAACGGGTAAATAAATAGGCAAGGAAGGTCAAGCAGGCATTTGTACAGGTGTGGGTATTCAGTAAAAGAGGAGATTAACCAAAAATCAGACACGTATACCACAATTAAACGCGTGGCTCTTCCTCCTTGCAGGAGGTGATAAGGGTCCGTGAAACGTGGTAGCAAAGAGGAATCGTAGGGGAGTAAATCACTAGATAAATCTTGTACCAGGGAAATAATTGAGTGGAGAGATGAGGCCTTTGGAAAAGGGGAAGAGTGAGATGTCGGATGGGAAAAGAAAAAGAGAACAGGAGAGAGGAGAGAGGATGTCTGGGAAAGGGAAAAGAAAGAAAGAAGAGAGAATGTGAGGTGGCGGAGAGAGGGGAGAGATGAGAGGTGTAACGTGTTGGGAGAGAGAGACGGAGGAGAGAGAAAAAGAAAGGAAAGAAGAGAGAGAGTGCAGGGGGGGCTGTGTCAGCAGGGATAGTGTGGCGCGGGGAAAATTTTCATAGAGGGCCAAGCAGCAAAGAATTTCAACAGATAGGGTCAGAGGCACCCTAATAATTACACAGAGGACCAAAAGCGCGACTTTTTAATAACTTCTATTTATTACTTCTTATATTTTTATTTGTAATAATATATTTATTAATGTAATAATATTTTTAATATATTAGTTCTTCTATTTATAAATTCTATTAAATATATTATTACTTATACTTAATAAAGATATTATTACTTAATTAAATATATCATTACTTATATTAAATATATAATAATTATATTTAATATATTATCACATCTATTAATAATAAATATAATAAGTGCATTTAAAATTACTATTTTAATATAATTATTCATAGAAAAAAATGCCACATAATGTCAGGGCGCATGTATTAGTCGCGCCCCTGACATGTAGGTCCCACAGTTCGTTAATGCACTGCAAACTGTCTTGAATTCAGCAAAATAAATCGAATAACTTAGGGGCGCAACTAATAGTCGCGCTCTTGACCCTCTGTGCAATTATTAGAGTGATTCTAACCTTATCTGTTGAAATTCTTTGCTGCTTGGCCCTCTATGAAAATTTTCCATGGCGCGGTGCCAATGAAGAGACTGTGTAAGGGATAATAAATGGGATGAGACATTTTTCCTTTCAGTTGGATCTTCTATGACATTTTCCTTGAGGTCGATG
>CAXKVX010002508.1:0-24223 GCA_964058865.1 Eleocharis quinqueflora
AAGATCGGAATAGCATCTCTTAGAGATATCCTTGGCATGGGTGTTGAGTCATATTGCTGCCTTTCTACCCTTAACGGTTGCCCACACCACCTGTCCCACCAAAACGCAATTGATTGCCCACTGTGTATGTTCCATTCAGTGCACCATTTGAACATCTCTAAACTATTCCTTAGGTCTCTCCAGAAAAACGACCCGTTTCTCTTCTAGAGAGATGGTCCATTTTCAAACGATCTCATCCAATACAATTGGTTGATCGTAATTGACCAGATACAATCCGGTATGTTGTATGCTTTCTACCACCACCTTAGCAGTAATGTCTTGTTATGCAGGTGCAAATCTTTGACCCCCAGCCCACCACAACTTTAGGCAAGCAGACCGTTGGCCAATTGAGAAGGTGGG
The DNA here is from genome assembly GCA_964058865.1 of Eleocharis quinqueflora. Lineage (NCBI taxonomy): Eukaryota > Viridiplantae > Streptophyta > Magnoliopsida > Poales > Cyperaceae > Eleocharis > Eleocharis quinqueflora. The sequence continues at coordinate 400 of CAXKVX010002508.1, forward strand.
TACCGGTGTGCTGTTGACTACTCGCCCACAGAAAATCACGTCGAATCTTGTCAATTCGATTTATTACCCATTTCGGGACTTGGAAGGAGCACATGAAATAGATTGGCATTGACGAAAGCACATAATTTATCAGTTGTAAACGTCCTCCCCGTGATATCATCTTTCTCTTCCATCCCTGCAATCGTTTCTCAATCTTCTCAATCAAAGGTATATACTCCCTTCTCACTGGTCTAGCAAGAGTTAGAGGTAATCCTAAGTAGGTACAAGGCAGAGATCCCCTCGCACTAGCTAGAATACCCTGCACCCTTTGTGCTCTTTCTTCTGACAAGTTGAATGGAATAACACAACTCTTGTTGTAGTTTATTGACAATCTCGAAATATTGGCAAATAACCTAAGCACAGTTTTAACTACTGCCAATGTGGTATCGTCTGCATTTGTTACTAGGGCTGTGTCATCAGCATACTATAGTGCTATTACCGACTGTGGTATTTTCTGAGCCAACTGTTGATGCATCATGCTCTCTGTGTTTTGAAGCATACGTTGCAGAACGTCCGCTCCTAGAATGAATAACATGGGAGATAATGGATCTCCTTGGCGAAGTCCACGTTTGTGCATGAAATACTGACCTCCCCCACCGTTTATGACCACCCTAGAGGCTGAAGACTCCAAAAGCCTTTTTGTCCACTGTATCCATCTACTTGGGAAGTTCCTAGCCTGAAGCACTGCATAGATGAATTTCCAATCAATTGTGTCATAGGCTTTTTGAAAGTCTAGCTTAAATAACACCGCTTCATTTCCAATGTTGGACACTTCATTAAGTACTTCTCTCAACACTAGAAAATTGTCTGAAATGTGTACAATTAGGGCGGTGCAGTACTCGCTTGCCTATATCGTGAGTTATCTCGTGCTTGCTTAGCGAGTACTGATTCTTTCACGGGTCCTATGTTGCTACTACAGCTGTGGTCATGGACTCTACTATCACCCGGACGTCCAGCTCCTTGATCTGTTCACTCTCCCTTTGGAGGTAATTTCCTTACACGGCAATAATTATTAAATATAATTGTAACTTCTATTTATTACATATTATCAAAATAAGTGACGATTTGGATGCGAGGAATGCGTTTGGCATTTGTTAGACCACCAGGCATTGTTGGGCCAACAATCCTCGTCAAGGCGGAATCAAGCACTTTCGAGATCAGGTGGAGAAAATTGAAGATGCTGCAGTTTGTTGGCGTCCCTACATGAACTTCTATCAGTTCATGCCTTATCGTTCTAGTAGGGACTCTCATATTTGGATCTCCCGCGGTCCTTTGATCTTTTTTTGGATAGTAGAGTTTCATTATCCTGATAGAGTCATGCGTTAGTTTGGTCGGTACCAGATTGTTCCCCCACCAGATCCTATTTCTTGGGATATAGTTTCTCGTTTACGCTCATATAGGCATGTACCTGGTTCTAGGAGAGATTCCAGTATAGATTGGTCTGTAGAGCATGGACAGTATGTAGGTACTCCCGCTGTAGTGATTGAGGAGCATAGACCATGGGATGAGAGTGTGATGATTCACTACATGTATTGGTACCATTCGACATGCATGTATACTCTCTTCTATCAGCATGATAGTGACGAGGCTCTAGCACAGTCACTACCTCCACCGGCCGGAGATGTTGCCACCTTGGGGTACCAAGCTGATGGCTACAAATACAGACGCGTGGTACGTTTTATTAACAATAAAAGTTTCTCTTAATGTAATTCATTACTCAAACACTAACTTTATTTTTACTTCCAGATTTTTCGAGCAGTCCGATAGACTCATCAGGGCATCACATGGTTGTTGAGTCGAGGCAAGAAGACGGTCGGGAAGTTGACTCTACAGATGTGTCGTGGTACCATGACTGATCTCGACCATAGACACATATATGAGGGTATATTTTTTTGAAACCATCACTAGGTTATTTATAACTACAATACTCTCTTGTTTCCAATTGTTGTATTGATTATTGGTATTTTTCTTAAGGCATGCTAATGAAAGCGAATATTCCGTTGGATGTCGACACGGTTAGTGTCGAAGATGACGTTCCCGGCTTCATCCCTAGCATGCCAGAGTCTGCTGATTATGCTCCTGATGCTGACTTCATGACCGGGGATATTGCTTCATATGCGTCGTGGTTGATGGAGGGCATATCACAGGATATTCATCCATCTGCTCTGTCGACATCCCAGCCATCACAGGAGATGCCACATCCATCCCAGGCAGGACTGTCTACGTATCAGTTACCACCCAGACAATCGCGTGGTACTGCAGCACCGCGATGGACTCCTAGTCCCATTGTTCCTAGGACACGTCGTCGTTGAGTAGTTTAGACTTTATATTATTTAGTGTATTTTATGTATGATGGAACTTTATATCAGTTGCTTGATTTTATGTCATGTAGGATGTACTTTATAACATTTCTTGGTTTTATGTCATGTAGTGTAGACTTTATATTATTTACTTTGTACTTATCATTATTTACTTAACATTAACAAGTTCATTAACAACACATAAAATAAAAGTTGAATAAAAAATATCAGTAAATAAGTTTATATAATGATTAAAAATATAAATATCATCAATTTAAAAATAATAAATATATAAGATGAAATTGAAAAACTTACAATTTAACTCTTTCTCCAAATTTTTTATTATATATGTAATTATTTTTTAATTAATGGATGGATATATATAAGAAATATTTTCCTTTACTTTTTTTCCTATATATTTAATTGTATATTTAATTATTTAATTATTTGTAAGTATTTATTATATTCAATTTAACTCTTTTCTTTCAAATCTTATTCATATCCATTCATTATTATATATATCATCTATTTTTATTATATATTTATTTTATATTATATATATTTACAAAAGATAATCAATATGGCTGTTATTGCCAGCAGCGTCTTTTGATTAACTTCCTAATAGGCCATTGTTGCCAACAACGATCTGTTCGTTTTTTTCCTTTCGGTGCAGAAGTGGGAAGTTTTAGTATAGGACGGGGTTGTCAATAGCGTCCTTAGCTATTTCTCGTTGTTGCCAACTCTGATCTTTTCTATATTTATTGTTTTCGCACCACTCTTTATGTTTTATTTTCTTTTATTTATATAATTTCTATTAATAAAAAAAACTGTGCTCTTAGTGATCATTAATAGCGACAGTCAAAAGGAATTTTAGTGTGGTATAATATAAAATATAAGAATATAAAGATGCCAAGAGAATCATTGTTTAATGGGAATGCTCACACACACTCACAGAAATCGAAATCGAAATCGAAATCGAAATCGATATAATACTAGGAATGCAGACGCGCTCCGCGCCTATCACATCAAGCAAGCATAAGGTATCTACAAATGCAAGTTACAATAAAAAATTTGATAATAATAGCAGCACAAAAACAATAATTAAATAAAAAATGATATGTGCATAATTATAGATCTCAAATCTTAATTATTTGAACATGACAATATTATAATACATATGTAATATGAGTCTAAAACAACAAATTCACAATAATTACATGTTCAGTCATTTGACCTGTTTTTTTGAGGAGAATTACTCTCATCTACACTTAAAATGAAAGCTAATTGATTGATCAGTATAATTATTTAAGAAGTTAGCAGTACCCAACCAATTTTTCCAATCGAACTCAACCCTTGCAAAGGATACTGACATCATTTATATCTTGCAAGTATCTCATTTGTTCATTGGTAAATAAGATGTCAGTCATGTTGTTGTTCTTTTATGTGAAAGAACGATATATTTGTTGATTGACAATATCACGCCATCAATCAGACTCCTCTAAGCATCATCCACTATGTCATTGACCAATAAAAATGTAACTATCACAAAGTCAGTCCATAAATTTTACGATCAAAGAAAGATGTAATCAAAGCTTGCAACAATTCGAATAAAACAGTGGAAGAACATCTATTCTCTCATTTATCATCTCAAATCCCCTTATCCAAAAGTAAATGAAAATACATAGCACACTAATCTGAGTGTATATGTTATATATATTAGTATCCCGCAACATACAACAAAAATGATGTATCCTTCCTTAATTCAGCCCAATCATCTACCAGCTTATACAACGTTTCTACTGCTAGTGTATTTACTTATACAATTTCATTACTGAACCATGGTAAAAATTTTACCAATAAAATAGAGATAAAGAAATGATACTAAATTTGAAAAGGAAAAAACTGACCTTGTAAAAAAACAACTGGTCATATGGAGATTTTGACCATTAGAATATTTTCTTTGACGTGTTGTATTTCCTCAAATCAATACAAAACTGAAGCACAAATGATAAGCGATGTTTTAAATGTGGGCAAGATAAACAATAAACATTATTCATAATACTTTAATTTTCAAAAAAAAATTGCCGAAAGAAAGAATGGCAACTTGAATAGCTGCTAAAAGAACTCTATCGTGAATGCAAGCATTTAATAAATTTTCCAAAAAAAAAGAAGGAAAAATAATGGAATAGCAGTAACCTGAAAGAATTCTCAAATATTGGAAAATGATACCATCGCAAGCTCAGAAGTCGGAACCATTCACCTAAAAGAATTGAGGAATTAATTAAAATAAAAAATTTGTAATTCAAAAAGGAAAGTGCGTTAGCTGATGACAACTGTGCAGCATAAATTTTCTTTTCAATATTTTCAATAACAGCATATCAAGCTAAACTTTGAATAATAAACATAAACATCATGCATACAAAGTTCCAAGACTAAATGCAGAAAAATGATGCCAAGCTTTGTGCTGAGAAGTTTTCGCTGTGTAAGAATATTCAAATAATTTGAACGAATTGTGAAATGATCAAATTAAGTAAGAAATGTAAGAAATGTAGGAATTTTTCATATATGTTGCAGTAGGTTATGCAGTAATGTCCGTAATAAAAACATCACCCCCATATTGCAAAACAATAGACATAAATTGATGCCAGTAACCTACATCGAGTTTTTGGATTATGAAAATATTTTTTATTCAAATATATATGCATGTTTACGAAATAAAAGAAGCTCTCTGTGATTGAGTTTGATATTCATGACTCAAACACTACCCCCATCTTGCAAAACATTAGAGAGTGATAACATGGTAATTAAAAAATTGAAATTTAAGTAAAAAGAGAATACCTTTAGTTGTTCCCGTGCCAAATCCCCATGTTCACAATTATCACATCTTTGTGCAAGAAAATCAACTGGGGACCGATCAACAAACAAACTTGTTATATTTTAAAGTAATATCTCACATCAATTTTAAGCAAAGAAAGGAAAACATGTAAATTAGAAATTGATAGAAAGTTGTGACGAAGAGCCTGATAGAATTCTCCGGCAGCCTCGACAATAAATCTCATGATCATGCAAAGCCTGCCCTCAGCAACGTGGCGAGAAACTCGCTGGTAGTCCTTAACAGAAGCAAATCCATGCATGGCTTCATTCTACTATGGAGCAAGGAAAAGTTTTTTCTATTGCAAGCCGAAAAGACCTGCAAGCAGAGAAAAGAAGGAAATACCAAGCCATAAACAAAAGATGGGACCTTGTCATCAATGAGGAGGGATGGATGAACAGGGAAGGACCTGGAAGCGACTGGGTTTGATCGAAAATGAAGGTTTTAGTTGGGAGAGAGATTAGAGAGAACGGATCAAAAAAAAGAAACAGAAAGCGAAGAAGGCAAGAAAAAAGACACGCGTCCAACAGGGAGCAAAAAAAAAAAAGAAACAGAAGGCGGAAACACGCGTCACCAGGAAAAACAAACAGAAAATGAAAAACAACACTGTTCAGCTTTTAAGAGATTATCTCATTAAGTACCGAATATTGAAAACATGTCATATTTTTAATTATATGACCTTTTTAAATGTTGCGGGAAAAGATGGAGAAATACAGATGTTTACAAAGTCAAGCACATAATGAAAGCAAATAGAACTTCAGCTGCAGAGACTGAAGGAGATAATCAGAGAGTACTTGAGGTGAACTGCAGAACCTGATGCCCTGCACGACACAATCATAAGAGCGAGAAACTATTATGAAGAATAATAGTGTCATCTAAGAACAATATCATATAGCATCAAAGAACACACAAAGAAATGCAGCAAGTTGAAAAAGTTGAGGCATAGATACTGATAAGGAGAGCACACACATGAAAAGACAGAAAGTACAGTCTGCAACAATAAAACAATGTTGCAAGGCTATAAGAAATACAAAGTAAAAAACAGAGAAGCGAATGATCTGACCTGATCTGACCGTTGAGGTTCTTTCTTGATAGCATGACCAAAATCAAGTCTTTTCTTGTGAACACCTTCAGGTACAACTAACTTAGGAGCAGGCCTAAGACGAAGCAGGGGAAAATTCAGCAAGTCTGACAATTACAGAAAACACACAGCAGAGCCCTAAAGAAGCAAGAACAGTATGTACATCTTTGCTTTTTCATTCAGAATCTGCAAGCAGCAGAGGTGGCATTGAGACAGGAGAGCTTGAGGAACCTACAACAACAGCAGGTTGGGTGCTTGCAGAACCGCTGGGCAGGAAATGACCCTGATTAGATTAAGCATTATCAGATTGAGGAGTGCCAGCTGGGCCGATTATCTGCAAGGGAAGCTGGTCAGGCCGCACCGGGTCAACGTGTTGTACGTGTAGGAATGCAACCCCGCATATACAGTAATATGCTTGAGAGACAGGGTGAACAAATACCGCATTTCAATAACTTGCATGAGCGACGGCGGCGCATCATCTGGTGTCGGATTATGTACGGTGTTGTCTGCGTGCGCAGTAAGGCCAACAAAATTTTTGCCTGCTTGCCTATGAGAACAAATACAATCTCATCAGTTCCATCAGCCACTTGAAGAGTCAGACGGTACCTTTCAACAACGGAAAGAACACAACATTAGCAAAACCAAGAAGCCCGCAAAGCGAAACGCAAACTAAACAAACATGATAACTTGAACGACTACAATAGAAAAGAAAGCAATTACAAAATAAGGATGGCATCACAGAAAAAGAAGATAACATTGTACATACTAAGGAACTGAATGCCAATTATGCACCGAAAATGTTCCATCATGTGATAACATATATCTGAAATAAATATGACAGAATAAATAATAAAATACTTGAATCTAAATGGAAAATCATGTCAATTCAATACTCATTTTCATAAGAGAACAATTTTAAGAAACAATAAAAGAACAAATTTTATTTTCAAATCATTTCAAATAATAAAATTCTTCATGCTACGATACACATGTGACTATTTTATTTCAAAACAACATTTTAAGCTATGATTTAATTCCTCAACTCAAATGTGCATTGTAGAAACTTTAGTTAGCGCATTAAATTGAGCGATGTAGTGAGTAATTTGGAAAGAAATAAACGAAGGAAATAGACAAACATGGAATGAATCACATTTGGCAACATCTGGACAGACTGGACTCCCTTGCTGAATGATGCAACAACCTGGCCTTTTGGCTTCGGCAAGCGCTTCAAGAAGGAAAAAAGTTGGATTTGTTTTCAACTCTTGTAATTTAGGGAGATGCAAAGAATGTTGCTTGAAATGAAGATGAAAAAGAGATTGTGTGTTGTTACGGGTCTCTAGGAAGATTGAAACTGTTATTCTTCTCCTGAATTACCTTAATAGAGGCCTCAACTATGTTGCCACCATTCTGCTCTAGTCCGCAGACATTTCCAAAAGCTGCTTTCATGCTCAACTTAGTATGATCTCCAGCATACACCCCTATTGTAAGTTGTCATGTGTAATGCAACACAAACCAAATAAAAAATTGTCTAACTCAGACAATTGCAAGGAACCGAAGGAGAAAAGAGGACAGATAATTGAAGGCAACCTGACCAGAACAAAATGGCTCAATAAGACGCTCAAAGACCTCATCGCCAAGATTCCTGCGAACACATTCCTCAACGGGCTCCTCACGGCCATGGAACTTTTGCGGGAAATCAAAGCATACATGAGTTAGAAAGAACCCAATTAGTGGGCATCAGCACATCACTACATTACAATAAGAAAATGAAATTCTTTAAATTCAGAAAAAAAATGTAGACAGACACAAACTGGAGGAGGCCAGAAGCGTAGGGCTCCCGCGCCAGCATGAATTTCACCAGCAATGCTCATCAAGTCAAAGAGAGGAAGATCCGTAGGCTTGCCTGGTACGGGACAAAGGCTACATCCTAGAGCACAAACTGCAGTGCATTAGGGTGAAAGAGCAATGACGAAATACTAACCCAAAAATTAAATTAGAGCTATCAAAAGAGAGAGAACAACTCATGCGAAGAACACTGCAGAGACAAACATACTGCATGCAAACAAAATGACTAAAAAAATCCCAACAAACAGCAACAACAAAAACAACGAAAAATTACCTAAGAATCGCTCCTCCATGGTTGCTTGTCTCTGGAAGCCATCATGTGGGTTTTCCTGCTCCTGTGGCGATTGGGGTACAACTGGAGCTGAAATGGCCTGATTCGACCTCTAGATCTGAATTTCTGCTCTTCAGACGCAACTGTCACGACCGGCGAAGCAGAATCAGCCGAAGGAGGCCGAGGCGAAACCCTAGCAGGCAGACAAAGGGCCCTTCTGATGCGTACTTACTCAAAAATGTAGGTATATGGCAGAAAAAGTTGGCAAAGATGGGAAAAATGAATACCCGGACTATGCGCTGCCTCGCCGTCAATCTTTGTGTGTTGCCTTGCCGTCGCTGCCTCGCCGTCACTGTCATGCTCGGTTTAGGGTTTGAGGGAAATCCATATCACAAAGGTACCGTATGGCTGTCACGCTCGGAGACGCGCCCTTCCCATAGCTGATCTCACCTCCCCGGATCTCACCTCCCCTCGAGACTTTGCAAAGAGAGAGAGAGAGAGAGGTCGAGAAAAGAAAGCCGATCGGAGAAGGCAAGACGCCAAATAGAAGCCACGCGTTACAGCAAAAATAAGAAAGACACGCGTCGAAATAAAAAAGACACGCGTCGAAGAGAAAAAACGAACAGAAAATGAAAATAGGCACTGTTCATTCAATGAACAGTGAATATATCGGACAATGATATAGTTTAATAAGTAGTAGAGCCTTTCGTATTCTTATAATCTTATGATTCTTATTCTGGTTCAAAGGCACAAACTATCCCAACTCCCCGAAATTTTTTTTATTAACCAAAATAAATTAAAAAAACACCAAACTGGCAAAATTCGAATCAAAATCACCAAAATAGCCATTCCGGAATCACAGACACCGGAGTAACTCCGGAATCAGGTTTAATTTATACGTTAATCCAGCGCCTCTGAATTTTTTAATAATAAAAATATTAATATTTTATTTGATGAGTTGGGTTGTATTTATGTAAGTTTTTGTAACGAATTCGACTGCACTTATCGAGATTATAATTAATTTTTTTTTAACGTCGCAAATCATCGAGCTGTAGATATCCGAGTCTACTTCCACCACGTTGAGTTCGATTTGCGATCGGAGAAATGTGCATCTCAAATTTCGCTCCATCTTGAACATATATCTTAATTAGTCTTTTTTATAATGATTTTGCGTCGGATTCAATTTTGGATTGCTCATTTCTCCGATCGCAAAACAGACTCGACGTGATGAAAGTAGACTCGAATATCTACAGCTTGATGTCTTGCGACGATAAAAAAATACTAATTATGATGCCGACGAGCTGAGCTGAAGTTGTTACAAAAAATATTAAGTATGATTAGCATTTTTTTTTCTACAAACTTCAACTACTCTCTCCGGGATCATAATTAATTCTTTTTTATGATCGCAAGCCATCGAATTGTAGATATTCGAGTCTGCTCCACCACGTTGAGTCTGATTTGCGATCGGAGAAACACGCATCTAAAATTTGGCTCCACTATCAACTTATATCTTAATTTGTAACTTTTTATCATGTGTTTGTGTCAGAATCAATTTTGAATCGCTCGTTTCTCCGATCGCAAATCAGACTTGACGCGGTGTTAATAGACTCGGATATTTACAGCTTGATTACTTGAGACGATAAAAAAAAAACTAATTACAGTCTCGACGAGCGCAGTCAAAGTCGTTACAAAAAGTTACCTAAATAGAATCCAAGAATTGTATTAAATTATTAATATTTTAATATAAAAAGTTTTCAACGTTCAAACCTTGATTTTTTTTTCATGATTAACCTTAGAAAAATAAAAATAGTATTTATGACTTTTAATTCAAATATTTTGTAGCAATGACCATATTTTATAACATTCAGGTTCAAATGTGTTTTTCAGACGAATACGATTAGCAATACAAATTCTAAAATAAAAAAAATATTATGCCCGCTAAACATGTGGACGTTTAGAAAACACATTTAAATAAGTAGTAGAGCCTTTCGTATTCTTATAATCTTATGATTCTTATTCTGGTTCAAACACATTTAAAGAAAGGCAGTGAGGCAGTGAGGCAGTGAGGTGAGGCAGTGAACCCTAGAGCTGAGCTGAGCAGTCCCCCTCGACCTCGAGGTAAACAACACTCCCCTTTTACTCTCTTCACTAGCTTTCACTAGCTTTCACTAAATGCAATGCAACCCTTATTTTAGTCTGCCTTTCTTTCCCAAATCTTGTTATAATGTCCAATTTACGTGTCCAATACTTCACAAACAAGCAAAACAACACGCATTCTCTCAAAATGCCTGTTTTGCCACTATAATCGTTTTCTGATCTCGTATTTGTGTTTCTAAAGATCGTTTCTTAACCGCAATATGAGCTATGGCCTATGGGGTGATCGAAGCCAGTGTAAGCCCTGGATTCCCATCTCCATTTCTCAGTTTATTCTCACTTATTCAAAGAGAAATGTAATATCACTTGGCTTCTGTTTTTTAAATTACTGAAATGCATTCCATTCTAAATCTATGTATATATTTTTCTCTCTATTTCAGTGACAAATGGATGATGATGATGGTGGATTGGGGATCCGCAATTGGGGCTATTATGAACCCCACCCTCCAATTAAGGGCAATTTGGGGCTTCAACTCATGTCTTCAGTCCCCTCTGATAGAGACACCAAACCATTCCTCCCCAACAGCAGCTTCTCATCTTTCCTGAACAGGCTTCAGGACCCACCACCTCATTCTTCAATGTCATTCTTGCGGGCTGACATGTGGGGCCAGAGCCACCACTCCCATGCAAATAGAGAGAATGGCGCCAACAAAATGGTTCGTCCAATGCCTGTGGCTAACACTCACTACCACCCACACCACACACACCACACACAAAACCCCAATTTTTCACTTGTTACACAAAATGCCCTCCATATGTTACCTCATCAATCCCCTCATCCTCCCCCACCTCCACCTGTAGCCGAACTTCCAAAAAGTGAAGAAATTGACCCAATGGTTTCAGAACCGAGCCCAAAAGTCTCTGCCCCTCCGAAGAAACGGGCTCTAGCCCAAACTGGGGCTCCAAAGAACCCCAAACCTAAAAAGCCCAAGAAAACAAGTAAATCTTCCAAAGGCGCTGCTCCACGTGGGGGGAAAAAGGACACAGGGGTGGTAATTAATGGTATAGACCTTGATTTGTCACGAATTCGGACCCCTATCTGTTCTTGTACCGGTACACCACAGCAATGCTATAGGTGGGGCATTGGGGGTTGGCAGTCAGCATGCTGTACCACTAGCATGTCAGTATACCCATTACCTATGAGCACCAAAAGGCGTGGAGCGCGTATTGCAGGTAGGAAGATGTCTCAAGGAGCCTTCAAGAAGGTTCTAGAGAAGTTAGCTGGGGAGGGGTACAATTTAGCTAACCCGATTGACCTAAGAGGTTTTTGGGCTAAGCATGGCACCAACAAGTTCGTAACTATTAAGTAGAGACTGAAGTGAGTTCTATGCCTTTGGTGGTAGGAGATGAAGGGAGAGAGATGTTTTGGGTTTTAAGGTTTGTTCCTTATGTGTGAATAAAGGATAGTAGGTTTTAGAGAGTTTAAGCATGATGGGTCTCTCTCTCTGGTAAGAAATTTATTGGTTCCGTTGGGTTTTGATGTTAATGTATGTCTCTAGTTTCTTCTTTAACCTTTCACATGTAGTTCTGTGTCATGTTGAAGACAAAGTGAATTGTAGGTCTCAGTTATAGAGGAAGCAGATGTGTCAAATTTAATGCTTTAAAATTTAATATAAGTTCTTGGCTATGCATGTCTGCTTGTATTTTCTTGTTTGATGAAACTCTTGTACATAACCTGTTGTACTCTAGTTTTCTACAAAGCACTTTTTTGTATTAGGTTGTCAATAGTTACTAGTGATTTTTTAGAGACTGAATCATTGGTCCCAGCTCGGATACAAATGTGTGCTACTACTAAGGGCTGGCCACAATTTTGGCATGAATTGTTTCACAGGAATTGTTGTAGAAATCTGATACCAAAAGATGCTACTAGCAAGTAGCAATAAATTGATTTCCATAAATGTGCCACTTCTAGTCTAAAACCAAAACAGCGTACATTTTTGAGGTTTTCAAGTTATGGGTAGTAGAACATATACTGGTAGCTTAATTTGGCAAATTGTGATAACAAGCGACATTGAAATAAAGCTTGATTTTATTGACTGCTGAGCGTACGTATATAATGTGTATACTTATTATATGAATTTCCAATACCATCTATGAAGAACAAACTGTGACTCGGTCTTCGTCTTCTTCATCGAGCCTTACCGAATTTGGTTGAGGTACGTTGTAACTTGCAACCGTATAGAAGTAGAAATTCATATATTGGGCCTATTATAAACCGCTCGTTAAATTTTATAGTTGGGCTAATGCGTTTTCTTGGGTCATATCTTGGCCCACTTAGTTAGGTCTTGTCCCAAATACATTTTATTGCTATGAAGTTTTTCTTTCCATGTAATCATGTAAGAAATGAACTGCAACTGCAACTGCAAGTTAATTTATGCTCGATCAAGTTAAATAAGAGAACCTAATTGACATCAATTTTATCTCAATTAGCCTTACCATTAGATATACCGCACCTTTGCTAGGAAGTAGGAAGTTATACTAGTTTTGCTCAAAATTTAGCAGAAATTAAAATATATATGTACTTTAAACAGCAATTAATGTATCATATCTGATATCTCCATAAATATAATATGAAAGGGACTAAAGCATAATATGCATTTTTCATTTGGTTGTTTCCTTTCGTATGAACTTAATTGTTACAAATGGAATAACGGAATGCAACTAAAAGCAAAGGGACAGAGCACAAATTACCAAATATTAAGGCCAATCTAAGCAGACATTAAATTTTGGAGTTTGTGATTATCAAGAGACAAACGGGGCCTAGCAAGTTTGAAACATATGTTTGTGATGTTCTTAATTAGTTCTAAAATTTCATTTTCCCAGTGTCCTTCATATTACCAATAATGCACTGTACTCTGTAACTCTTTCTTTGGTGCATTGAATCTAAGATGACACTTCTCCTTTCTTAAAAGAAAATTTGAAAATTTGAAAATTTGAAGTGAATTGAAAATGTAATTTGAGAAGAAAAACATATATAACATGGTTTGAGGCCCCAGTAAAAGTACATTAATTTTAAGTTACATTGGAACCGGCATCATAATTACATTTCTGGAGAGAAATTATGAAGGGCAAATTGTGGGGACGATGCACATGAAACAAAAATAGGCCCCCTTCTCTCACGGTTCAAGGCTTCAAAGCCATTGGATAAAGGAAGGTCTAACATTCTGGCAAACTCAGAAGAGCAAAGTTTAAATGAGAAAAATAATAAGATTCTGGGTTTCAAAACATTAACATCCGAATTTAATTTTGCGGTTGTACCGTCCTATCAAAAAATACTGTCAAATAAGATTTGAAAATTTGAAATATACCAAGTTCTATACTTAGATCTTGGATTACATGTGGTCATAGTTGAGCGATATCGTTTGCCACTTGTTGATTTATGTGGCAATACAATTATCACTTCATGTAATCAAGGCCGGGTACATAATATTGTATATATACCTGTATTGGCTGTATATGTAGAGATCTGTACAGTCATGTACCTACGCAACAATTTTTATTTCAGTGCCGCTCAAAAGTTGCTTATTTCAAAAAGGAAAAAAGAAGGTGATGTTGTGAGTCGGTTTTAATTCGAACAATCCAATTCAAGACTAATAGGCTTTTCTAATCTAAGCGAAATTAGATAAGTATTGACATGATCATGAAATCTTATTCAGTATTTAACTTTACTTGCAAAGGCGAGATGAACATTTAATTTGAAAATTTATCAAACTTGAGCAAAAATTCAAAACTGAACATATATGCATGAGTAGGCAATGGTACTTCACAAAGCACCACTTTAACAAACTTCACAATCATATTTCTAATTTTATAGTCCAAATGACAAATCTAAACGGTTGAAAATGATCTTCATATTGAAATTTTCTCGGAAACAGTATTTTATATATTTTTTAGAAAATTTTTACTATATTTTAAGAGGGATGAAAAGTTCGTCAATGAAATGATTTCTGCATCATCCAAAATATATGATTAATTTTCAACCCCTTAAAAAAATAGTAAGAAAAAATCTATTCAAGGAGATTTCAATATAGAAATCATGACAACGGTTTTAATTTGTCATTTGAACTATGAAATTGGAGATATGAGTGTGAAGTATTGTCGGATTTGTGTTTTTGAAGTATACCATAGCCTCACTCTATATACATTAAAAATCATGCTATAACTTACATTTTAGTGATTAATAAAATTTTCAAGAATCAATCAATCTCAGTAAAGTACTGAAAATATATATACCAATGTTCAGATTATCGTACCCTTATTACAAAGCATGCACCAAGCGGCAGCAAAAAGGAGATGAAACAAAAATCACTTTCTTCTGCACCAGTTACAGTTGAGACCTTGATTATACAGTCAAAGTGCAGAAAAGGTTTGGTTTCAAGAGATAAAAAGGATACATGCAATGATCATGAGCGTGGTGTATATTCTTTCAATGCATCTCTTCCTTTTTCTACTTTTGGGTAGAGAAAAACTAGCTAGCTCTCAGTTAATTTGACCCGCCTCCTTTTTTTTTCGAAATATTAAATTTAATTATGTAATAAAGTATAGTTAATAGAATAAGTAGTGGAACTTCAATGTTTCAGCAGTTACAGAATTTTTGGGTTGATTGATGAGGGGATATGGAAGGTCAAACGTCATCCGTTTTTGCTGTGTAACCTATGGATGGAAAGCTCTGGAAGTCTAGTTTCTGATGGTCCAAATTTTGAAGGGTTTGGAGTTTCCTACAGTTGAACTAATTAATAATGTTGATATGTTCTTCTTTTGGTGGAGACTTAATAATCCAAATATACATTCGAAAAAAAAGGGGATCTTTGTGTTCTGAATTGGGACAGCAACGTACATGTCTGTCTAAAACTAAAATGGAGTGCATGTGGTGGGCACTGCTGCTTCCATTATTCATCAGGATTTATTTTAATCACGAAGAGCTTGGTGAACATTGATCTTCTTTTGCAGTTTAGTTAAACAATGTGGCATTATTATTATATATCATAGTCCAACATCTCCTTTTCCATGCCACCATGCCACCATGCCAACAATTTAATCGTCCAGCGGTATACTAATTAAATTATAATAATTTGTCACTTAATTAATGACAATATTTAAGTGTGAGGACATCAAGCACATGTATTAGAGGCATTAATTAATTGCGTCTTAATTTACCCATTTAAAAACCAAAGGTCTAGTCAATAATTCAGGAGAAATGATTGCCGCATGTGTGAAGAACTTTCCAATATCCAACAGCTACAGGGCTCTTCCTTTCCACTTGTTTTTTTTCTTCTTTTAAATTAATAAACAAAAGTTGGGTTACCCTTTTGCAGTACAAACTTTGAAAGTAGTATTTTATTTGGTTAACATTCTTAATTCGCTCCTGATTATATGTTAAACAAAGTAATGAATGACGCTGGATGGATAAATCTGAAGAGACTGCTCTCTGCCTCTCACTATTAAAAAAGAAAAAGAAAAAGAAAAAGAAAAAGAAAAAGAGAAAAAAAAAACTCAACGCAGGATTCAAACCCCCTACTATTTTAAGTTTTTAGCTCTTCACTAGTGGTGTCACTTGGCGTTCTATATATAATATACCTCTTGCCTAGCTGCCAAAGCAAACAGAGAACACAGAGAAAGAGAGAGATGCTAGCATCAACTTCTCCAAATACAGTCTCTAAAAGACAAGGGAGTGCCTCATCCCTCACAACTAAGAAGAAGAGGAGGCCGGCGGGCACTCCAGGTACGGTACCAATTAGTAATCCTTAATTAATTCTAGTATTACAGTTAATCAGCATGCAGTTATTAAGCAGTAAAATTGACATTGTTTAACAATTTTGGTGATATCATCTGCTAATATGCATGTTATATAATAATGAGTGATGTTAAAAACCTTTATCTTGCATATTAAACACAAATTACAATGTAAGATCTACTAGGTATCTTCAAAAGGTTATCTGTTAGAGTTCATCATGGTTTTATTCAAAGTAACATTATCCCATTTGTATAACAAAATATAGGCAATCCCCTATCCAAAATGAGCATCAATTCAGGATATCCACATTAATAAACAGCATGGAAGATGCCATAACTATTAAAAAAACTAATAGAGTGTCATATTTTAAATATCTAACAACAATTTAACTCAACAAAATATAGCTAACAACAAAGAATAAAGTACTATATTGCTGCTGGTAGAAAGCAAACAAAAAATTGCATACATTCATATTAATAACTTTTCAATTTGATTAATTGTACACTCTGTTCCAAAGCAAGGTCTGCAAAACAAACCCAATATTTTCCTCACGTGCACCGAGCTAACTATACTGATATTTTATCTGATCAGATCCGGATGCTGAGGTGGTATCACTATCTCCCAAAACCCTTCTTGAATCCGATCGGTATGTGTGCGAGATCTGCAACCAAGGCTTCCGCCGAGACCAAAACCTCCAAATGCACCGGCGGCGCCATAAGGTGCCATGGAAGCTCCTGAAAAAGGAGAAAGCAGCAGCAGCAGCAGTTATTAAAAAGCGCGTGTATGTCTGCCCTGAGCCGAGCTGCTTACACCACAACCCAGCGCATGCACTCGGCGACTTGGTGGGCATTAAAAAGCATTATAGGAGGAAACATGGCGGTCAGCGCCAGTGGATCTGCTCCCGTTGCTCCAAGGGCTATGCTGTGCAGTCTGACTATAAGGCCCATGTTAAGACTTGTGGTACACGTGGGCACACCTGCAACTGCGGTCGTGTTTTCTCAAGGTATGATTTGTTTGCAACAAGAATTGGAGTCTGGCTTGGTAAGGATGAAACATGTTACTGATCATTTAAAATGTGAAATTCTAAACCTGATCAAAACCGCACATTCTGACTTTCAATCTTACTGCTCAATCAGTTTATATTTAACATCCCAAGTTTTATTTGTAGGGTTGAAAGCTTTATAGACCACCAGGACTCATGTCAAGCCGGCCGGCCATTGGCCATCAAACCGCCGCTCCAATTCGTCGAGCTCCGACTCTTACCCGAACCTACTAGCCCTCTTTCTTCCACACTTTCCATCTCCATGCAAGATCCCCCAGTTAACATTGTCACCAAGTTGTGCCTATCCCTCGGCCCGGTTACTAATTGCTCCATACAAGCAAGTACTGGCACCGACGAGAAACTGTGGGAGCTGACAGAGGAGAAGGCAATGGCTGATAAAGAGAGAGAAAGTGCAAGAAAAGAAGTTGAGGCAGCGGAGAAAGAGTTAATTGATGCCAGAAAGATGCGTGAGCGGGCCCAGATGGAGCTTCGGAATGCACTGGCATTTAGAGAGGCTACGATCAAGATGCTCGTGCACATCACCTGCCATTCATGTCGTAAGGGCTTTAGAATGGTAACAAGTGTCTTGGGAGATGACAAGTAGTTGGCGCGAAATCGTATTTTACAAAGTACAATTTGATGGGTTAATGTTGAATCAAGAGTTGTGTGAACTTGTTAGCTTATTGATTTGCTTGTACAGATGTGAGATCAATGTCAAAGTTTAGATGGTGAATTAAGTCGAGCATCTAGGATTCAGAAATTAAGCATCTTACAATTAATATTCATTCAGATTGTAAAATAACTGAGACTGAGGTGGATAGATACAAGGTCAGAGCCTCAAGGGTTTCAAATTGTCAGTAAATTAGAATCCAGCCGCCTTGGCGCATGAATCAGGTAACTTGAGGTTTAGATTTTGAAATGAGAAAGGCCCAGACCAATAGACCATTAGTCAATTACAATTGGGCTTAAATGATGACTCAAATAGAGGCCCGTCTCATTCTAGATTAAAATATACTGATATGATATGCATATGCTTTGACCAAACCCCTAATGCTCCACACCGTATTTCCAATTTAAAAATTCCAACGACCGATCCGAACCGTTGAACATGATTTACATATTAAAATCTACTTGGAGATTGAATTTTACATTTTTTTTTGAATTTTTTTGCTATTTTTTAGAGAAGTGTTTGTACAGCTTTTGCACTTGTCACGGTTTCACTGGGGAGTTACATGAGCTCATTTATTCTGTCATTGGTTTCATATTTTACAACCGGGGTGGATCCCTGATACCTTAAACGAGGGTCGTCTTGAACTGTTTTTCTGGCTTATATCTGCACTTAGTTTGCTCAATTTCTTAGTTTTTATGTTTTGTGCATCAAGATATAGATACAAGAGAGCTCCTTGAGTCTGATAATGAATGGTCGAGCTTTATTATTGCCTCGAAATGTTACTCTTATCTTCCTCTTCTATTCCAACCGAACAAAAATAAAATAGCATGAAATTGGTGGAGTTTTGTAATTTGTAAACACTACAAATCTCAAATTCTATCCCAACTCCAATCGTTTCCCGACAGGCCCTGATGAAATAATACTGAATGAGAACTCGCCATGGTATCAGCAGCTACATTGCTAGTCCGATTAGAACAATTAATACACATACAAATGTAGCACCTGTAAACGGAAAGAGCACCACTAAGAAATATATTGACGGATGCTAGGATGCTATTGCTGCCTTTATGAACAAAAGGAGCACCACTAAGAAATATATTGACGGATGCTATTGCTGCCTTTATTAACGAAAGGAGCACCACTTTTATTTATATAACAACTCAACCACCGAGTTCTCTCAAGAGAAGTGAAAGTAGTTGGTTAAGCATCTCGCCCATCGACGATTGTGGGAATTCACTTAAACAATGTAAATTGAAAAACCATTGAGCTGAAAGTAATATCTATATAGTCCTCGTACTAATCAGAAAGAAATTAAAGAGATCCTTCTCCGGAGACAGAAGTAGGCGAGGAGACGGTACACCAGAGCCATGGAAACTAGAATCATGACCTCCTGCATCCCTCCATCTAATTGGATGGTGTCAAAGGAAGGAGAGGATTGCAAACTTTGGCAGCCTTGTTGTGTCTGACAATTGAATGTCAGGTTGCCACTGTACTGCACCTTCAATAAGAGCCTGAATCCATAGTGCATGAACGAGATATATTTCAACCATCTCATGAACTTGGGTATATGCTACAGGTACATAAAATAATATCATTATGCTGTATCATGTAAAGTGTATGTTCTTTATTTAGAGATTCACGTGTGAAAAGAAAGTTTCCGTTGAGGTCAGAACTGCAATAACATAAATTTTCATTCTATTGGTTATAATAAACTGGCAACCTCTATGTGTGCAAAATTTATTAATAAAGTAAAGAGAAGGCGATAGAATTTGACATTGCAGCCATTTATTAGGAAACTGTGTAGCTATGAAAAAAGAAAAGCGGAGGGAAAAAGACTGAGAAAAGAGGCACCAGTACCTGCACATAATAGCCTCCAGTTAGTAGAAAAAGCATTAGAACAAGAGATGCCATGGTTCCGGCCCTTTTCACACTTAGTATTGCTGCTCCAAGTAACTCCCCGGTACCCTGAATAAAAAAAAAAAATTTGTTAATCATAATTAACAGAACACCACCCCGGTTATTGATTGTATATGGAAAAATGGTAGATGTTGATTGTAAATGACCTGACTTGTGATGACAATCAACTCTACAGCAATAAGGGTAAGGAAGAAGGAAGCAACTGTCTTTCTGAGGTGTGCCATGAAATACAAGATTGCCATGAAAATAACAGGATACACAACATGAGCTACCATGTCACACAATGTGCTACTTATGTAGTACGCGCTTAACCGATACATGTCAGCTTTCCTTTCCTTGACCAGATACAACTTCTCAAATGGGAATACATATACAGCTCCAAACAATGATGATGAGGTCCAAAATATGCAGATATAAAATATCAGCCCAATCTGTATTCACAGAAGATAGAGAAAAATATAAATATTATGCAGGTAACCAATTAGATAAAATAAAACTATTAACACTAGATAAATTTGGTTTTTTCTTAACGCTGAACATAAGAACATAACCGAAATTCCAGTACAACCATTAATTATAGCCAGCATCAGTAGGAATCTGTATCTAATGGCTAGATGGCACAGCTTGCACTTTGACCACTATTTAGCCATATGTCTTCTCTTTTTCACATATTCAGGGCTTAATTTTGCAGTTAAGATTTTAAGTTCAATTCAATTTAATTTCCTCTTTACCCATTTTTTGCTAAGTTGCCTTTTCTTTTCTTTCCTACTTTGTGATATCTTATATATATTAAAAACGGCCCAATAAAAGTTTTAGGTGCATTTATAACCTGATCGCGTAACTGAGCTTCAGTCCCTATCTGGGAGTCCCACCAAAGTAGGCCAAGCAGGGCCGCTACACCAACTGCTTGTAAAATCCTCAGTTTGTCAAGGTAGTCGCCAGTTCTCTCTCTAAAAGATCTTTTTGAAAGGATCATGAATTGATCGAACCAATTCATGGTCCAGTCTTTTTTCATCCAGAGGTCTGGGCTTTGTTGCTCGGGCGTCCCCATGGCTTCTCGATTGTTCTGTCGCTTGTCTCTTGGTTCAAGCTCTGTGTTGCACTTCCATTGGAGAAACTAGGAAGAATGTGGTTGTCAAGAAATAGAACTCAGTAGCAAAGAAGCTTATGAAAAGTTTTCCTACCAAATACTCAAATGGTTTTCAATGCACGCTGGGAAAACTTCTTTAAGAAGTAACAATGCCTTTAACTCTTTAAGTATCTGTGTTGGTATGATACAAGCAGGCAGTAGGCATGCAACAATGCCAATATGTTTTATCAATGAACCTTGAAAATGACAATTTATATGGGACATGGATAACAAAGAAGGAAAGGATGTCTCTAATCTCTCATGAAGATATCAAGAACAAGAAGAGAAAAAAAATTCTTACTTTGATAACATATGATCTAAATTCTTCAGGGGAAGACTCACGTAAGACTTCAGGCACATATATATCCTCAACATTGCCAGTTGCAAGGTCTAGCAACAACTCGGCTGGGTTCATGGCAATTTCTGGAACAAACCCAAGAGATGAGAAGTATGGCACAGCTTCACAGGCTTTGCCATGGTATATTGCAAGCCCTTCAGAAATTAGCAGCAGCTTGTCGAACATGCAAAACATCCGACTTGATGGTTGGTGGATTGTCACGATGATGGTCCTACCTGACTGCTTAATTTTAAGTTTTAGTATATAAAAAGGATCAATTTATGCATGGATCTGCACCTTGTGGCTCAAGTTGCAGTATGATATATTGTTATACTAATTAATTGAAAGTTCGTATAAACTATAAACCAACATAATGCTCCTTGAAAAGCAAGACTAAGTTTGTTAATTGCTACCTTCGCAAGACGTTGAAGGATGACGAGAAGCTTGCCTGCTGATGTGGAGTCTAAACCTGATGTAGGTTCATCAAGCAGTAGTAAAGAGGGGTCCACAAGGATTTCATAGCCAATGCTAGTTCTTTTCCTCTCTCCTCCTGATAGGCCCTTCACGAATCCTCCACCAACTTTTGTATGACGGCACCTACACCACCACAGTGACTTTATTAACATTAACAGCTCCATTTTAACCCTCCTATAGGAAAACATTTTCAATGTATAATAAATAATTATGCCGAATTGATTATAGTTGCATACTTGCATATATATAGATAAGTCTTTCAAAATATCAACATAGATCGAGAGTTATGTCAAGTATAACGGAAGTATGATGTCTGGTATATTGCAAAGTTAACACCTTTCTAAGTTGAGCTCATGTATGATCGCATCAACCCGGGCCAGCTTTTGTTGCCTTGACATGGAAGCTGGAAGCCTTAACAAAGCAGCGAACACCAGAGTCTCTTGCACTGTGAGCTGTGGAAATAACACATCGTCTTGTGTCACAAATCCTATCCTGAAAATAAAACAATCCTTTTGCTTAGTTATGCATGGAAAAATGCCTGTTGATTAACTTGGATATCAGAGGAGAGTTTCTTTTGTTGTTTTTTCTGAATAAAAAATAATATTATTGGTTATAATTTATATATAGATGAAGTAAATATCAAATAGTAGTGATAATGCAGAAAGGTCGAAATATAAAACTCAATATGTAGTTCAAACAAATTATGCTCCAAAATTTGACTGACATTGATGAGTATCCATGAATAGTATCAGTTGTTTTATTCATAGCTGGCCAACTAAAAATGTGCCCCTATGGTCTCAACAATACAAAATAAAATTAGTTTCAATCTTTTAAAATAATTTTCTACTGTTTGATGTCTGAACGTTACTCTGTATGGCCTGACTGTGAAGATCTAGACGACAGTACCCTTGAAAAAGTGCAATGCTGCATGTTATATACCAAAACCAACTGGTCATCTATTGGCATGTTTAAACCAAAATTTGCGGAACTTACCTCCTCTTCAGAGAAGGACCATATGGTATATCATTGTAGCTTATGTTCCCTTTAATTACACCATTTTGCATCCTTCCACCGAGTATCTTTAGCAGAGTCGTCTTGCCACTACCTGAGGGGCCCATAAGTGCTAGGATCTCACCAGATTCGACATTTCCTGAGATGCCTCTGAGGATTTTCTTGTATTGCTCTTGTTCCATGCCCATATGTGCGATTGTAGCCTTGAGAGGGTTCTTCTGTAACTTGACCTTGTACTCCACATCTTCAAACTGCAAACACATATTTCTCAATGTAGATTCATATACAATCATATGAGTTCGTCTTAAACGACTTGGCAGCAACTTGTTCTCATTTTTGTTATAGTTCGTGGTATCCAAACTCGGCCTTTCAACCCCAAAATTCTTTGCATACAATATAAGCATGATTTTCAGTACTGAATAGATTCTACTCTAATATGTTCTCCGATGGCATTTCTTAGTCTACCAAGCAAAAGTTGAATACAGCACTAACGAAATGAAAAGCTTCAATCAACTAAAAAAGTAACAAGCAAGAGAATATCTGGATTCTTTCAAACTTTAATTCAATTAAGGGTTAGACGATGCAATGTCATTAAAGTTTAAACTAGATTTGGATAGTACTAGTGAACTAATTGTTAATTTTTGTCAGAAAACCTAGGACTGACAGGTTTTAGCTATTCAGAAGAAGAGGTCAGTTTTCATTTTTCACTTATTAGTATTATTAGTAATAGTTTTACATCAAGTCAAATCATTGGAATAAATCAATGCCCCAAAATTTGTTGCAGATGTTAGTCATAATTTGTGAAGAGTAATAGCCTTGTGAGTGCTTTTAATGCCTGGTGTGTGTGTTTGTGTGTGTCATTAGAATGGGAAAGGCAGTAAAGGCTGAAATATGTTTTGTTATTATATATTTACGAAGTGCTTGTGCATTAGTGCTTGTGCATTAGTG
>CAXKVX010002509.1:0-19940 GCA_964058865.1 Eleocharis quinqueflora
GCGCACCATGACTATTACTTCATTTATTGGTGGTAAACTTTCAACAAAACACCACAAAGTATTTTATCGATCTACAAGAAATGTTTCTGATCCGGTTACTTCAATTTTGGGTTGTAACCATTCAAGAAAACACTACAAAGCATCCTATCCTACTACGAAAAGTGTCCTGATATGATTACTTTATGAGTGGTAACCATCCAAGAAAACTCTAAATCTTTCATGAAACCACCATGAAGAAACATAGAATACCATTCTAAGTGCTTCATGACTATTACTTCATTTATGGGTGGTAACCATTCAATAAAACACTGCAAAGCATCTTATCTTTCTACAAAAAGTGTTTCTGATCCGAGTACTTCATTTATGGGTAACCACCTTTCAAAAAAATCCAAACCTTTCAGGAAACCACCACGAAGAAATGTAGAATACCACTCTAAGCGCTTCATGACTATTAATTAATTTATGGGTGGTAAACATTAAGGAAAACACAGCAAAGTATCTTATCCTGCTACGAGAAGTGTTTCTGATCCGAGTACTTCATTTATGTGTGGTAACCTTTCAAGAAAACTCGAAACCTTTCAGAAAACCACCACAAAGAAATATAGCATACCAATCTAAGCACTTCATGACTATTACATCATTTATGGGTGGTAACATTCAAAAAAACACCGCAAAGCATCTTATCCTGCTACGAGAAGTGTTTTTGATTAAAGTATTTAATTTATGGGTGGTAGCCTTTCAAGAAAACTCCAAAACTTTCAGGAAACCACCACGGAGAAATGTAGAATACCACTATATGCGCATCATGACTATTACTTCATTTATTGGTGGTAAACTTTCAACAAAACACCACAAAGTATTTTATCGAGCTACAAGAAATGTTTCTGATCCGGTTACTTCAATTTTGGGTTGTAACCATTCAAGAAAACACTACAAAGCATCCTATCCTACTACGAAAAGTGTCCTGATATGATTACTTTATGAGTGGTAACCATCCAAGAAAACTCTAAATCTTTCATGAAACCACCATGAAGAATCATAGAATACCATTCTAAGTGCTTCATGACTATTACTTCATTTATGGGTGGTAACCATTCAATAAAACACTGCAAAGCATCTTATCTTTCTACAAAAAGTGTTTCTGATCCGAGTACTTCATTTGTGGGTGGTAACAATTCAAAAAAATCCAAACCTTTCAGGAAACCACCACGAAGAAATGTAGAATACCACTCTAAGCGCTTCATGTCTATTAATTAATTTATGGGTGGTAAACATTAAGGAAAACACAGCAAAGTATCTTATCCTGCTACGAGAAGTGTTTCTGATCCGAGTACTTCATTTATGTGTGGTAACCTTTCAAGAAAACTCGAAACCTTTCAGAAAACCACCACAAAGAAATATAGCATACCAATCTAAGCACTTCATGACTATTACATCATTTATGGGTGGTAACATTCAAGAAAACACCGCAAAGCATCTTATCCTGCTACGAGAAGTGTTTATGATTAAAGTACTTAATTTATGGGTGGTAGCCTTTCAAGAAAACTCCAAAACTTTCAGGAAACCACCACGGAGAAATGTAGAATACCACTCTATGCGCACCATGACTATTACTTCATTTCTTGGTGGTAAACTTTCAACAAAACACCACAAAATATTTTATCGAGCTACAAGAAATGTTTCTGATCCGGTTACTTCAATTTTGGGTTGTAACCATTCAAGAAAACACTACAAAGCATTCTATCCTACTACGAAAAGTGTCCTGATATGATTACTTTATGAGTGGTAACCATCCAAGAAAACTCTAAATCTTTCATGAAACCACCATGAAGAATCATAGAATACCATTCTAAGTGCTTCATGACTATTACTTCATTTATGGGTGGTAACCATTCAATAAAACACTGCAAAGCATCTTATCTTTCTACAAAAAGTGTTTCTGATCCGAGTACTTCATTTATGGGTAACCACCTTTCAAAAAAATCCAAACCTTTCAGGAAACCACCACGAAGAAATGTAGAATACCCCTCTAAGCGCTTCATGACTATTAATTAATTTATGGGTGGTAAACATTAAGGAAAACACAGCAAAGTATCTTATCCTGCTACGAGAAGTGTTTCTGATCCGAGTACTTCATTTATGTGTGGTAACCTTTCAAGAAAACTCGAAACCTTTCAGAAAACCACCACAAAGAAATATAGCATACCAATCTAAGCACTTCATGACTATTCCATCATTTATGGGTGGTAACATTCAAGAAAACACCGCAAAGCATCTTATCCTGCTACGAGAAGTGTTTATGATTAAAGTACTTAATTTATGGGTGGTAGCCTTTCAAGAAAACTCCAAAACTTTCAGGAAACCACCACGGAGAAATGTAGAATACCACTATATGCGCATCATGACTATTACTTCATTTATTGGTGGTAAACTTTCAACAAAACACCACAAAGTATTTTATCGAGCTACAAGAAATGTTTCTGATCCGGTTACTTCAATTTTGGGTTGTAACCATTCAAGAAAACACTACAAAGCATCCTATCCTACTACGAAAAGTGTCCTGATATGATTACTTTATGAGTGGTAACCATCCAAGAAAACTCTAAATCTTTCATGAAACCACCATGAAGAATCATAGAATACCATTCTAAGTGCTTCATGACTATTACTTCATTTATGGGTGGTAACCATTCAATAAAACACTGCAAAGCATCTTATCTTTCTACGAAAAGTGTTTCTGATCCGAGTACTTCATTTATGGGTAACCACCTTTCAAAAAAATCCAAACCTTTCAGGAAACCACCACGAAGAAATGTAGAATACCACTCTAAGCGCTTCATGTCTATTAATTAATTTATGGGTGGTAAACATTAAGGAAAACACAGCAAAGTATCTTATCCTGCTACGAGAAGTGTTTCTGATCCGAGTACTTCATTTATGTGTGGTAACCTTTCAAGAAAACTCGAAACCTTTCAGAAAACCACCACAAAGAAATATAGCATACCAATCTTAGCACTTCATGACTATTACATCATTTATGGGTGGTAACATTCAAGAAAACACCGCAAAGCATCTTATCCTGCTACGAGAAGTGTTTATGATTAAAGTACTTAATTTATGGGTGGTAGCCTTTCAAGAAAACTCCAAACCTTTCATGAAACCACCATGAAGAAATTTAGAATACCACTCTAAGCGCTTCACGACTATTACTTCATTAACGGGTGGTAAACATTCAAGAAAGCACAACAAAACATCTTATCCTGCTACGAGAAGTGTTTCTGATCAGAGTACTCCATTTATGTGTGGTAACCTTTCAAGAAAACTCCAAAACTTTCAGAAAACCACCACAGAGAAATGTATAATACCACTTTAAGTCCTTCATGACTATTACTTCATTTGTGGGTGGTAAACATTCAAGAAAACAACACAAAGCGTCATATCCTACTACGAGAAGTGTTCCTGATACGACTACTTCATTTATGAGTGTAACCTTCTAAGAAAACTCTAAACCTTTCACGAAACCACCATGAAGACGCACAGAATACCATTCGAAGTGCTTCATGTCTGATTAATTTATTTATGGGTGGTGAACATTCATGAAAACACAGCAAAGCATCTTATCCTGCTACGAGAAGTGTTTCTAATCCGTGTACTTAATTTATGGGTGGTAACCTTTCAAGAAAACTCCAAACCTTTCAGGAAACCACCACGAAGAAATGTAGAATACAACTCTAAGTACTTCATAACTATTACTTCATTTATGGTTGGTAAACATTCAACAAAACATCACAAAGCATTTTATCCTGCTATGAGAAGCGCTTCTGTTCCAGGTACTTCATTTATGGGTGGTAACCTTTCAAGAAAACACTAAACTATTAAGGAAACCACCTCGAAGAAATGTAGAATAGCACTCTAAGTGCTTCATGACTATTACTTCATTTTTGAGTGGTAAACATTCAAGAAACACCACAAAACATCTTATCCTACTACGAGAAGTGTTTCTGATCCGAGTACTTAATTTATGGGTGGTACCCATTCAAAAAAACTTCAAACCTTTCAGGAAACCACCACAAAGAAATGTAGAATACCACTCTAAGTGCTTCATGACTATTACTTCATTTATGGTGGGTAAACATTCAACAAAACAACCCAAAGCATTTTATCCTACTACGAGAAGTGCTTCTGATCCGAATACTTTATTTATGGGTGGTAAACATTCAACAAAACACCGCAAAGCATTATATCCTACTTCGAGAAGTTTTCTTGATATGATTACTTCATTTATGAGTGGTAACCTTCCAATATAACTCTAAACCTTTCATGAAACCACCACAAAGAAGCATGGCATACCATTCTACGTGTTTTATGTCTGATTACTGCTTTTAAGAATGGTAAACATTCAAGAAAACACTGCAAATCATCTTATTTTGCTACGAGAAGTGTTTCTGATCCATGTACTTCATTTATGGGTGGTAACATTTCAAGAAAACTCTAAACCGTTCAGGAAACCACCACGAAGAAAAATAGAAAACCAACCTACGCGCTTCATGACTATTACTTCATTTATGGGTGATAATCATTCAAGAAACACCGCGAAACATCTTATCCTGCTACGAGAAGTGTTTCTGATCCGAGTACTTAATTTATGGTTGGTAACCTTTCAAGAAAACTCCAAACCTTTCAGGAAATCCCCACGAAGAAATGTAGAATACCACTCTAAGTGCTCCATGACTATTACTTCGCTTATGGGTGGTAAAACATTCAACAAAACAACACAAAGCATTTTATCCTGCTACGAGAAGTGTTTCTGATCCGAATACATTATTTATGGGTGATAACCATTCAAGAAACACCACAAAGCTTCCTATCCAACTACGAGAAGTGTTCCAGATATGATTACTTCATTTATGAGTGGTAACCTTCCAAGAAAACTCTAAACCTTTCAAGAAACCATCACAAAGAAGCATAGCATACCATTCTAAGTGCTTTATGTCTGATTACTTCATTTATGAGTGGTAAACATTCAAGAAAATACTGCAAAGCATCTTATATTGCTACCAGAAGTGTTTCTGATCCAAGTACTTCATTTGTGGGTGGTAACCTTTCAAGAAAACCCAAAACCTTTCAGAAAACCACCACGTAGAAATGTAGAATACCACTCTAAACGCTTCATGATTATTACATCATTTATGGCGGTAAGCATTCAAGAAAACATCGCAAAGCTTCATATCCTGCTACGAGAAGTGTTTATGATCCGAGTACTTAATTTATGGGTGGTAACCTTTCAAGAAAACTCCAAAACTTTCAGATAACCACCACGGAGAAATGTTGAATACCACTCTAAGTGCTTCATGACTATTACTTCATTTATGGGTGGTAAACATTCAACAAAACACCACAAAGCATTTTATCCAGTTACGAGAAGTTTTTCTGATCCAGGTAATTCATTTATGGGTTGTAACCATTCAAGAAAACACCACAAAGCATCCTATCCTACTACGAGAAATGTTCCAGATATGATTACATCATTTATGAGTGGTAACAATCCAAGAAAACTCTAAACCTTTCTAGAAACCACCATAAAGACGCATAAAATACCATTCTATGTGCTTCATGTCTGATTACTTCATTTATGAGTGGTAAACATTAAAGAAAACACCGCAAAACATCATATCCTACTACGAGAAGTGTTTCTGATCCGAGTACTTCATTTATGGGTGGTAACCATTCAAGAAAACTCTCAACCATTTAGGAAACCACCACGAAGAAATGTAGAATACCACTCTAAGTGCTTCAAGCCTATTGCTTCATTTATGGGTGGTAAACATTCAAGAAAACACCACAAAGCATCATATCCTACTATGAGAAGTGTTCGCGATCCATGTACTTCATTTATGGGTGGTATCCTTTCAAGAAAACTCTAAACCGTTCAGGAAACCACCACGAAGAAATATAGAATACCCTAAGTGCTTCATGAGTATTACTTCATTTGTGGGTGGTAAACATTCAAGAAACACCGCAAAACATCTTATCATGCTACGAGAAGTGTTTCTAATTCGAGTACTTAATTTGTGGGTTGTAACCTTTCAAGAAAACTCCAAACCTTTCAGGAAACCACCACGGAGAAATGTAGAATACCACTCTAAGTGCTCCATGACTATTACTTCACTTATGGGTGGTAAACATTCAACAAAACACCACAAAGCATTTTATCCTGCTACGAGAAGTGTTTCTGATCCGAGTACTTCATTTATGGGTGATAACCATTCAAAAAAATACCAGAAAACATCTTATCCTAATACGAGAAGTGTTCCAGATATGATTACTCCATTTATGAGTGGTAAACTTCCAAGAAAACTCTAAACCTTTCATGAATCCATTACGAAGAAGCATAGAATACCATTCTAAGTGATTCATGTCTGATAACTTCATTTATGGGTGGTAAACATTAAAGAAAACACCGCAATGCATCTTATCTTGCTACGAGAAGTGTTTCAGCAAACCACCACAAAGAAATATAGAATACCACCCTAAGCGCTTTATGATTCGAGTACTTCATTTATGGGTGGTAACCTTTCAAGAAAACTCCAAACCATTTAGGAAACCACCACGAAAAATGTAGAATACCACTCTAAGCGCTTCATGACTATTACTTCATTTATGGGTGGTAAACATTCAACAAAAACCACAAAACATTTTATCCTGCTACGAGAAGTGTTTCTGATCAATGTACTTCATTTATGGGTTGTAACCATTCAAGAAAACACCACAAAGCATCCAATCCTAATACGAGAAGTGTTCCTGATATTATTACTCCATTTATGAGTGGTAACCTTCCAAGAAAACTAAACCTTTCATGAAACCGCCTTGAAGAAGCATGGAATACCATTCTAAGTGCTTCATGTCTCATTACTTCATTTACGGGTGGTAAACATTCAAGAAAACACAGCAAAGCATCCTGCTACGAGAAGTGTTTCAAATCCGAGTAATTTATTTATGGGTTGTAACCTTTCAATAATACTCAAAACCTTTCAGGAAATCACCACGAAGAAATGTAGAATACCAATTTAAGTGCTTCATGACTATTACTTAATTTAATGGTGGTAAACATTCAAGAAAACACCGCAAAGCATCTTATCTAGCTACGAGAAGTGTTTCTGATTCGAGTACTTAATTTGTGGGTTGTAACCTTTCAAGAAAAATGCAAACCTTTCAGAAAACCACCACGGAGAAATGTAGAATGCCATTATAAGCGCTTAATGAATATTACTTCATTTATGGGTGGTAAACATTCAACAAAACCCCACAAAGCATTTTATCCTGCTACGAGAAGTGTTTCTGAACTGGGTACTTCATTTATGGGTTTTAACCATTGAAGATAACAACACAAAGCATCCTATACAACTTCAAAAAGTGTTTCTAATATGATTACTTCATTTATGAATGGTAACCTTCTAAGAAAACTCTAAACCTTTCATGAAACCACCATGAAGACGCACAGAATTCCATTCTAAGTGCTTCAAGTCTGATTACTTTATTTATGGGTGGTAAACATTCAAGAAAACACCGAGCATCTAATCCTGCTACGAGAAGTGTTTCTGATCTGAGTACTTAATTTATCGTTGGTAACCTTTCAAGAAAACTCCAAATCTTTCAGGAAACCACCACGAAGAAATGTAGAATACCACTCAAAGTGCTTCATGACTATTACTTCATTTATGGTTAGTAAACATTCAATAAAACATCACAAATCATTTTATGCTGCTACGAGAAGTACTTCTGATCCGAATACTTTATTTATGGGTGATAACCATTCAAGAAAACACAACAAAGCATCCTATTCAACTACGAGAAGTGTTCCTGATATGATTACTTGATTTATGAGTGGTAACCATCCAATATAACTCTAAACCTTGCATTAAATTACCACAAAGAAGCATAGCATACCATTCTAAGTGCTTTATGTCTGATTACTTCATTTATGGATGGAAAAAATTCAAGAAAACATCGCAAAGCATCTTATAATGCTACGACAAGTGTTTCTAATTAAAGTACTTAATTTATGGGTGGTAGCCTTTTCTAGAAAACTCCAAAACTTTCAGGAAACCACCACGGAGAAATGTAGAATACCACTTTATGCGCATCATGACTATTACTTCATTTATGGGTGGTAAACTTTCAACAAAACGCCACAAAGCATTTTATCACTCTATGAGAAGCGCTTCTGATCCAGGTACTTGATTTGTGGGTTGTAACCATTCAAGAAAACACCACAAAGCTTCATATCCTACTACGAGAAGTGTTCTTGATATGATTACTTCATTTATGAGCGGTACCCTTCCAAGAAAACTCTAACCATTTCTTGAAATCAGCATGAAGACGCATAGAATACCATTCTAAGTGTTTCATGTCTGATTACTTCATTTACGGGTGGAAAACATTCACGAAAACACCGCAAAGCATCTTGTCCTGCTACGAGAAATGTTTTTGATCCGAGTACTTAATTTGTGGGTGGTAACCTTTCAAGATAACTCCAAACCTTTCAGGGAACCACCATGGAGTAATGTAGAATACCACTTTAAGTGCTTCATGACTATTACTTCATTTATGAGTGGTAAACATTCAACAAAACACCATAAAGCATTTTATCCTGCTACGAGGAGTGTTTCTGATTCGGGAACTTCATTTATGGGTGGTAACCTTTCAAGAAAACACTAAACCATTCAGGAAACCACCTCGAAGAAATGTAGAATAGCACTCTAAGTGCTTCATGACTATTACTTCATTTTTGAGTGATAAACATTCAAGAAACACCACAAAACATCTTATCCTCCTACGAGAAGTGTTTCTGATCCGAGTACTTCATTTATGGGTGATAACCATTCAAAAAAATACCAGAAAACATCTTATCCTAATACGAGAAGTGTTCCAGATATGATTACTCCATTTATGAGTGGTAACCTTCCAAGAAAACTCTAAACCTTTCATGAATCCACTACGAAGAAGCATAGAATACCATTCTAAGTGATTCATGTCTGATAACTTCATTTATGGGTGGTAAACATTAAAGAAAACACCGCAATGCATCTTATCTTGCTACGAGAAGTGTTTCAGCAAACCACCACAAAGAAATATAGAATACCACCCTAAGCGCTTTATGATTCGAGTACTTCATTTATGGGTGGTAACCTTTCAAGAAAACTTCAAACCATTTAGGAAACCATCACGAAAATGTAGAATACCACTCTAAGCGCTTCATGACTATTACTTCATTTATGGGTGGTAAACATTCAACAAAAACCACAAAGCATTTTATCCTGCTACGAGAAGTGTTTCTGATCAAGGTACTTCATTTATGGGTTGTAACCATTCAAGAAAACACCACAAAGCATCCAATCCTAATACGAGAAGTGTTCCTGATATTATTACTCCATTTATGAGTGGTAACCTTCCAAGAAAACTAAACCTTTCATGAAACCGCCTTGAAGAAGCATGAAATACCATTCTAAGTGCTTCATGTCTCATTACTTCATTTACGGGTGGTAAACATTCAAGAAAACACAGCAAAGCATCCTGCTACGAGAAGTGTTTCAAATCCGAGTAATTTATTTATGGGTTGTAACCTTTCAATAATTCTCAAAACCTTTCAGGAAATCACCACGAAGAAATGTAGAATACCACCCTAAGTGCTTCATGACGATTACTTTATTTATTGGTGGTAAACATTCAACAAAAACACCACAAAACATCTTATCATGCTACGAGAAGTGTTTCAGATTCGAGTATTCAATTTGTGGGTTGTAACCTTTCAAGAAAACTCCAAACCTTTCAGGAAACCACCACGGAGAAATGTAGAATACCTTTCTAAGCGCTTCATGAATATTACTTCATTTTTGGGTGGTAAACATTCAACAAAACACTACAAAACATTTTATCCTGCTACGAGAAGTGTTTCTGAACCGGGTACTTCATTTATGGGTTGTAACATTCAAGAAAACACCACAAAGCATCCTATCCTAATACGAGAAGTGTTCCTGATATGATTACTTCATTTATGAGTGGTAACCTTCTAAGAAAACTCTAAACCTTTCAAGTCTGATTACTTTATTAATGGGTGGTAAACATACAAGAAAACACCGCAAAACATCTTATCCTGCTACGAGAAGTGTTCTGATCCGAGTACTTAATTTATGGGTGGTAACCTTTCAAAAAAACTCCAAACCTTTCAGGAAACCATCACGAAGAAATGTAGAATACCACTCTATGTGCTTCATGACTATTACTTCATTTATGGTGGATAAACATTCAACAAAACAACACAAAGCATCATTTCCTACTACGAGAAGTGTTCTTGATATGGTTACTTCATTTATGAGTGGTAACCTTCCAATATAACTCTAAACCTTTCATGAAACCACCACAAAGAAGCATAGCACACCATTCTAAGTGCTTTATGTCTGATTACATCATTTGTGAATGGTAAACATTCAAGAAAACACTATAAAGCATCTTATTTTGCTACGAGAAGTGTTTCTGATCCATGAACTTCATTTATGGGTGGTAACCTTCAAGAAAACTCCAAAACTTTCAGGAAACCAACACGGAGAAATGTAGAATACCACTCTAAGTGCTTCATGACTATTACTTCATTTATGAGTCTTAAACATTCAACAAAACACCACAAAGCATCATATCCTACTATGAGAAGTGTTCGTGATCCATGTACTTCATTTATGGGTGGTATCCTTTCAAGAAAACTCTAAACCGTTCAGGAAACCACCACGAAGAAATATATAATACCACCCTAAGTGCTTCATGACTATTACTTCATTTGTGGGTGGTAAACATTCAAGAAACACCGCAAAAAATCTTATCCTGCTACGAGAAGTGTTTCTGATCCGAGTACTTAATTTATGGATTGTAACCTTTCAAGAAAACTCCAAACCTTTCAGGAAACCCCCACGAAGAAATGTAGAATACCACTCTAAGTGCTGCATAACTATTACTTCATTTATGGGCGGTAAAACATTCAACAAAACAGCACAAAGCTTTTTATCCTGCTACGAGAAGTGTTTCTGATTCTTATACCTTATTTATGGGTGATAACCATTCAAGGAAACACCACAAAGCATCCTATCCAACTACGAGAAGTGTTCCAGATATGGTTACTTCATTTATGTGTGCTAACTTTCTATGCAAACTCTAAACCGTTCATGAAACCATCACAAAGAAGCATAGAATACTATTCTAAGTGCTTTATGTCTGATTATTTCAGTTATGGGTGGTAAACATTCAACAAAACACCGGAAATCGTCTTATATTGCTATGAGAAGTGTTTCTGATCCAATTACTTCATTTATGGGTGGTAACCTTTCAAGACAACTCAAAATCTTTCAGAAAACTATCACAAAGAAATGTAATATAAAACAACACAACACCACAAAGCAATTTATCTTGCAAGAATAAGTGTTTCTGATCCGGGTACTTCATTTATGGGTTGTAACTATTCAAGAAAACAACACAAAACATCCCCTACTACGAGAAGTGTTCCTGATATAATTACTTCGTTTATTAGTGGTAACTTTCTAAGAAAAATCTAAACCTTTAATGAAACCATTACAAAGAAGCATAGAATACCATTCAAAGTGCTTTATGTCTGATTACTTCAAATCAAGTACTTCATTTATGGGTGGTAACCTTTGAATAAAAACTCCCAAAACTTTCAGTTAACCACCTCGGAGAAATGTAGAATACCACTCTAAGTGCTTCATGACTATACATCATTTATGAGTGGTAAACATTCAACAAAACACCACAAAGCATCATATCCTACTATGAGAAGTGTTCGTGATCCATGTACTTCATTTATGGGTGGTATCCTTTCAAGAAAACTCTAAACCGTTCAGGAAACCACCACGAAGAAATATATAATACCCTAAGTGCTTCATGAGTATTACTTCATTTGTGGGTGGTAACCTTTCAAGAAAACACGGCAAAGCATCTTATATTGCTACGAGAAGTGTTTCTGATCCAAGTACTTCATTTATGAGTGGTAACCATTCAAGAAAACTCTAAACCATTTAGGAAACCACCACGAAAAATGTAGAATACCACTCAAAGTGCTTCATGACGATTACTTTATTTATTGGTGGTAAACATTCAAGAAAACACCACAAAGCATCTTATCATGCTACGAGAAGTGTTTCTGATTCGAGTACTTAATTTGTGGGTTGTAACCTTTCAAGAAAACTCCAAACCTTTCAAGAAACCACCACGGAGAAATGTAGAATACCACTCTAAGTGCTCCATGACTATTACTTCACTTATGGCTGGTAAACATTCAACAAAACACCACAAAGCATTTTATCCTGCTACGAGAAGTGTTTCTGATCCGAGTACTTCATTTATGGGTGATAACCATTCAAGAAAATACCAGAAAACATCTTATCCTAATACGAGAAGTGTTCCAGATATAATTACTCCATTTATGAGTGGTAACCTTCCAAGAAAACTCTAAACCTTTCATGAATCCACTACGAAGAAGCATATAATACCATTCTAAGTGATTCATGTCTGATTACTTCATTTATGGGTAGTAAACATTAAAGAAAACACCGCAATGCATCTTATCTTGCTACGAGAAGTGTTTCAGCAAACCACCACAAAGAAATATAGAATACCACCCTAAGCGCTTTATGACTGTTACATCATTTATGGGTGGTAAGCATTCAACAAAACACCGCAAAGCATCATATCCTACTACGAGAAGTGTTTTTTATCCGAGTACTTAATTTATGGGTGTTAACCTTTCAAGAAAACTCCAAAACTTTTTGCAAATCACCACGGAGAAATGTAGAATACTACTCTAAGTGCTTTATGACTATTACTTCATTTATGGGTGGCAAACATTCAACAAAACACCACAAAGCATTTTATTCTGCTATAAGAAGTGTTTCTGATCAAGGTACTTCAATTATGGGTTGTAACAATTCAAGAAAACACCACAAATCATCCTATCCTACTACGAGAAGTGTTCCTGATATGATTACTTCATTTCTGAGTGGTAACCATCCAAGAAAACTCTAAACCTTTCCTGAATCCACCATAAAGACGCATAGAATAACCATTCTAAGTGCTTCATGTCTGATTACTTCATTTATGGGTTGTAAACATTAAAGAAAACACTGCAAAGCATCTTATCTTTCTACGAGAAGTGTTTCTGATCCTTGTACTTCATTTATGGGTGGTAAGCTTTCAAGAAAACTCTAAACCGTTCAGGAAACCACCACGAAGAAATATAGAATACCACCCTAAGCGTATCTTGACTATTACTTCATTTATGGGTGGTAAACATTCAAGAAACAACGCAAAACATCTTATCCGGCTACGAGAAGTGTTTCTGATCCGAGTACTTAATTTATGGGTGGTAACCTTTCAAGAAAATTCCAAACTTTTTAGAAAACCCCCACGAAGAAATGTAGAATACCACTCTAAGTGCTTCATAACTATTACTTCATTTATGGATGGTAAAACATTCAACAAAACAGCACAAAGCATTTTATCCTACTACGAGAAGTGTTTCTGATCCGAATACTTTATTTATGGGTGATAACCATTCAAGAAAACACCTCAAAGTATCCTATCCAACTACGAGAAGTGTTCCAGATATGATTACTCCATTTATGAGTGGTAACTTTCTAAGAAAACTCTAAACCTTTAATGAAACCACCACAAAGAAACATAGAATACCATTCTAAGTGCTTTATGTCTGATTACTTCATTTATGGGTGGTAAACATTCAACAAAACATCGCAAAGCATCTTATATTGCTATGAGAAGAGTTTCTAATCCAAGTACATCATTTATGGATGGTAACATTTCAAGAAAACCCTAAACCGTTCAGGAAACCACCACGAAGAAATATAGAATACCACCCTAAGCGCTTCATGACTTTACTTCAATTATGGGTGGTAAACATTCAAGAAACACTGCAAAACATCTTATCCTGCTACGAGAAGTGTTTCTGATCCGAGTACTTAATTTATGGGTGGTAACCTTTCAAGAAAACTCCAAACCTTTTAGAAAACCCCCACGAAGAAATGTAGAATACCACTCTAAGTGCTTCATGACGATTACTTCATTTATGGGTGGTAAAACATTCAACAAAACAGCACAAAGCATTTTATCCTGCTACGAGAAGTGTTTCTGATCCGAATACTTTATTTATGGGTGATAACCATTCAAGAAAACACCTCAAAGTATCCTATCCAACTACGAGAAATGTTCTAGATATGATTACTCCATTTATGAGTGGTAACTTTCTAAGAAAACTCTAAACCTTTAATGAAACCACCACAAAGAAACATAGAATACCATTCTAAGTGCTTTATGTCTGATTACTTCATTTATGGGTGGTAAACATTCAACAAAACACCGCAAAGCATCTTATATTGCTACGAGAAGAGTTTCTGATCCAAGTACTTCATTTATGGGTGGCAACCTTTCAATAAAACTCAAAATATTTCAGAAAACCACCACAAAGAAATGTAGTATAGCACTCTAAACGCTTCATGATTATTACTTCATTTATGAGTGGTAAACATTCAATAAAACACCGCAAAGCATTTTATCTTTCTACGAGAAGTGTTTCTAATATGATTACTTCATTTATGACGATTCCAAGAAAACTCTAAACATTTCATGAATCCACCACGAAGAAGCATAGAATATCATTCTAAGTGCTTAATATGTGATTACTTCATTTATGGGTGGTAAACATTCAAGAAAACACTGCAAATCATCTTATTTTGCTACAAGAATTGTTTCTGATCCAAGTACTTCATTTATGAATGGGAACCTTTCATGAAAACTACAAACATTTCAGAAACCACCACGAAGAAATATAGAATACTACTCTAAGCGCTTCATGACTATTACTTCATTTATGGGTGGTAAACATTCAACGAAACATCACAAAGCATTTCATCCTGCTACGAGAAGTGTTTCTGATCCGAGTACTTCATTTGTGGGTGATAACCATTCAAGAAAACACCACAAAACATCCTATCCTACTACAAGATGTGTTCCTGATATGATTACTTCATTTATGAGTGGTAGCCTTCCAAGAAAACTCTAAACCTTTCATAAATCCACCACGAAGAAGCATACATTCTATCTTGCTACAAGAAAATTCTAAACCATTCTAAGTGCTTAATGTTTGATTACTTCATTTATGGTTGGAAAAAATTTAAGAAGACACCACAAAGCATTCTACTTTGCCCCAAGAAGTGTTTCTGATTCGAGTACTTAATTTATGGGTGGTAACCTTTCAAGAAAACTCCAAACCATTCAGGAAACCACCTTGAAGAAATGTAGAATACCACTCTAAGCGCTTCATGACTATTATATCATGTACGGGTGGTAAACATTCAAGATAGCACATCAAAGCATCTTATCTTGCAACGAGAAGTATTTTTGATCCGACTACTTCATGTATGTGTGGTAACCTTTAAAGAAAACTCAAAACCTTTCAAAAAACCACCATAAAGAAATGTAGTATAACACTCTAAGCACTTCATGAATATTAATTCATTTATGGGTGATAACCATTCAAGAAAACAACACAAAGCATCATATCCTACTACGAGAAGTGTTCCTGATATGATTACTTCATTTATGAGTGGTAACCTTTCAAGAAAACTCTAAACCTTTCATGAAACCACCACGAAGAAGCATAGATTGCCATTCTAAGTGCTTTATGTCTGATTACTTCATTTATGGGTGTTAAACATTCAATAAAACAATGCAAAGTATCTTATATTGCTACGAGAAGTGTTTGTGATCCAAATACTTTATTTATGGGTGGTAGCCTTTCAAAAAACTCTAAACCTTTTAGGAAACCACCACGAAGAAATGTAGAATACCACCCTTAGCGCTTCATGACTATTACTTCATTTATGGGTGGTGAACATTCAATAAAATACCTCAAAGCATCTTATCTTTCTACGAGAAGTGTTTCTGATTCGAGTACTTCATTTATGGGTGGTAACCTTTCAAGAAAACTCTAAACCTTTCAGAAAACCACCACGAAGAAATATAGAATACCACTCTATGCGCCTCATGACTATTACATCATTTATGGGTGGTAAACATTCAACAAAACACCACAAAGTATTTTATCCTGCTAGGAGAAGTGTTTCTATCCGGTTACTTCAATTATGGGTTGTAACCATTCAAGAAAACACCACAAAGCATCATATCCTACTACGAGAAGTGTTCCTGATATGATTACTTCATTTATGAGTGGTAACCATCCAAGAAAACTCTTCTTTCATGAAACCACCATGAAGACGCATAGAATACCATTTTAAGTGCTTCATGACTATTACTTCATTTCTGGGTGGTAACCATTCAATAAAACATCGCAAAGCATCTTATATTTCTATGAGAAGTGTTTCTGATCCGAGTACTTCATTTATGGGTGGTAACCTTTTGAAGAAAACTCCAAACCTTTCAGGAAACCACCTTGAAGAAATGTAGAATACCACTCTAAGCGCTTCATGACTATTACTTCATTTACGGGTGGTAAACATTCAGGAAAGTACAACAAAGCATCTTATCCTACTACGAGAAGTGTTTTTGATCCGAGTACTTCATTTATGTGTGGTAACCTTTCAAGAAAACTCAAAACCTTTCAAAAAAATCACCATAAAGAAACGTAGTATAACACTATAAGTGATTCATGATTATTACTTTATTTATGGGTGGTAAACATTCAAGAAAACACCACAAAGCATTTTATCCTGCTACAAGAAGTGTTACTGATCCGAGTACTTAATTTATGGGTGGTGACCTTTCAAGAAAACTCCAAACCTTCCAGAAAACCACCACGGAGAAATGTAGAATACAATTCTAAGCGCTTCATGAATATTACTTAATTTATGGGTGATTACCATTCAAGAAAACAACACAAAACATCATATCCTACTACGAGAAGTGTTCCTGATATGATTACTTCATTTATGAGTGGTAACCTTCCAAGAAAACTCTAAACCTTTCATGAAACCACCACGAAGAAGCATATAATACAATTCTAAGTGCTTTATGTCTGATTACTTCATTTATGGGTGGTAAACATTCAATGAAACACCGCAAAGTATCATATATTGCTACGAGAATTGTTTGTGATCCATGTACTTCATTTATGGGTGGTAAGCTTTCAAAAAATCTCTAAACCTTTTTGGAAACCACCATGAAGAATTGTAGAATACCACCCTTAGCACTTCATGACTAGTACTTCATTTATGGGTGGTAAATATTCAATAAAATACCGCAAAGCATCTTATCTCTCTACGAAAAGTGTTTCTTATCCGAGTACTTCATTTATGGGTGGTAACCTGTCAAGAAAACTCTAAACCTTTCAGGAAACCACCACAAAGAAATGTAGAATAACACTCAAAGCGCATCATGACTATTACATCATTTATGGGTGGTGAGTATTCAAGAAAACACCGCAAAGCAACTTATCTTGCTACGAGAAGTGTTTATGATCCGAGTACTTAATTTATGGGTGGTAACCTTTCAAAAAAACTGCAAAACTTTCAGGAAACCACCACGGAGAAATGTAGAATACCACTCTAAGTGCTTCAAGACTATTACTTCATTTATGGGTGGTAAACATTCAACAAAACACACAAAGCATTTTATCCTGCTACGAGAAGTGTTTCTGATCCAGGTACTTCATTTATGGGTTGTAACCATTCAAGAAAACACCACAAAGCATCTTATCCTACTACGAGAAGGGTTCTTGATATGATTACTTCATTTATGAGTGGTAACCTTCCAAGAAAACTGTAAACCTTTCATGAAACCACCATGAAGAAGCATAAAATATCATTCTAAGTGCTTCATGTTTGATTACTTCATTTACGGGTGGTAATCATTCAAGAAAATACAGCAAAGCATCTTATCCTGCTACGAGAAGTGTTTCTAATCCGAGTACTTCATTTATGGGAGGTAACCTTTCAAGAAAACTCAAAATCTTTCCGAAAACCACCATGAAGAAATGTAGAATACCACTCAAAGTGCTTCATTACTATTACTTCATATATTGGTGGTAAACATTCAAGAAAACACCGCAAAGCATCTTATCCTGCTACGAGAAGTGTTTATGATTATTCGAGTACTTAATTTGTGGGTTGTAACTTTTCAAGAAAACTCCAACCCTTTCAGGAAACCACCACGGAGAAATATAGAATACCATTCTAAGCGCTTCATGAATATTACTTTATTTATGGGAGGTAAACATTCAACAAAATACCACATAACATTTTATCCTACTACGAGAAGTGTTTCCTATATGATTACTTCATTTATGAGTGGTAACCTTCCAAGGAAACTCTAAAGCTTTCATGAAACCACCACGAAGAAGCATAAAATACCATTCCAAGTGCTTTATGTCTGATTACTTCATTTATGGGTGGTAAACATTCAATAAAACACCGCAAAGTATCTTATATTTCTACAAGAAGTTTTTCTGATCAAAGTACTCTAAACCTTTTAAGAAGCCACCACGAAGAAATGTAGGATACCACCGTTAGCGCTTCCTGAATATTACATCATTTATGGGTGGTAAACATTCAAGAAAACACCGCAAAGCATATTATCCTGGTACGAGAAGTATCTATGATCTGAGTATTGAATTTATGGGTGGTAACCATTCAAGAAAACTCCAAAACTTTCAGGACACCACCACGGAGAAATGTAGAATACCACTTTAAGCGCCTCATGACTATTACTTCATTTATGGGTGGTAAACATTCAACAAAACACCACAAAGTATTTTATCCTGCTACGAGAAGTTTTATGATCCGGTTACTTCAATTATGGGTTGTAACCATTCAAGAAAACACTACAAAGCATCATACCCAACTACAAGAAGTGTTCCTGATATGATTACTTCATTTATGAGTGGTAACCATCCAAGAAAACTATAAACCTTTCATGAAACCACCATGAAGAAGCATAGAATTCTATTCTAAGTGCTTCATGACTATTACTTAATTTATGAGTGGTAACCATTCAATAAAACATCGCAAAGCATCTTATCATTCTACGATAAGTGTTTTTGATCTGAGTACTTCTTTTATGGTTGATAACCATTCAAGAAAACAACACAAAGCATCATATCCTACTACGAGAAGTGTTCCTGATATGATTACTTCATTTATGAGTGGTAACCTTCCAAGAAAACTCTAAACCTTTCATGAAACCACCAAGAAGAAGCAAAAAATACCATTCTAAGTGCTTTATGTCTGATCACTTCATTTATGGGTGGTAAACATTCAATAAAACACCGCAAAGTATCTTATATTGCTACAAGAAGTATTTCTGATCCAAGTACATCATTTATGGGTGGTAACCTTTCAAAAAAACTCTAAACCTTTTAGGAAACCACCACGAAGAAATGTAGAATACCACCCTAAGCGCTTCATGACTATTACTTCATTTATGAATGGTAAACATTCAATTAAAACATCGCAAAGCATCTCCTCTTTCTACGAGAAGTGTTTCTGATCCGAGTACTTTATTTATGGGTGGTAACCTTTCAAGAAAACTCCAAACCTTTCAAGGCACCACCACAAAGAAATGTAGAATACCACTCTATGCGCTTCATGACTACAACATCATTTATGGATTGTAAGCATTCAAGAAAACACCGCAAAGCATCTTATCCTGCTACGAGAAGTGTTTATGATTCGAGTACTTAATTTAGGGGAGGTAACCTTTCAAGAAAACTCCAAAACTTTCAGGAAACCACCACGGAGAAATGTAGAATACCACTCTAAGTGCTTCATGACTATTACTTCATTTATGGGTGGTAAACATTTAACAAAACACCACAAAGCATTTTATCTTGCTACGAGAAGTGTTTCTAGTCC